>JAAAKG020021574.1:0-20271 GCA_010014905.2 Druon quercuslanigerum | reverse complement strand
GGAATATGGAAAATCATGGTTTATAATAAATAGATCTTCTCTGATGAAAATATTTTAGTGTTGCCACTTCTAGAAGCATGAACTTCATTAAAAATAAAGTATCCTTTAATATTTATTTTCCCTTGTATTCGGCACGTGCAAATTAAATTTTTCTATCTATAAATTAAATCTATCGTACGAAAAATATGTTAGAAACACCTGAAAAGTAGATTCTTGACAGCAGAGTAGGCAAAAAGTAATTTATCAAAATTTAAAAATTAATCGTGTCTGAAATATTCTAATGTTATTTTATAATATTATACACAATTATTGTCCTTAGCACCAAAAAATGTCTATGTATACATTAAAAACAACTTTTTTATTGATAAAAAATTATTTGGGTATATAGTGCGTTTTTAATTACAAAATCTTGACGGGCTGTGAGGCACAGTTGCACCTAACAATGGGGCGGCTTACTGGCCAGGGACTAATTTACGCAGGAGAAAATCTATCGTGCCGGTATATTAAAACTTCAACAGTTTGTTAACTACTACTCCAATTGATCTGAAACTTTCCAGAAAACTTCCTTGAACCTTTCTGACCAACTTTCTCGCTGACAGTTTTCGCTTGCTCAAAATTTGCTCGACTCCCGGAACGATAGAAGTTGTTTGTGCACAAATTATGCACCGTCTTGAAGTCATAAATTCGAAAAAGAAAAAAGCTACAACTTTTTTTATGAAAAGGAAAAGATGCGAAATTAAATTTTTATTCACAATATATATTTAAAAAATTAAAATTCAAGACTTCATTTTCAGGGGCTCAGGGGCCTCCCCACTCTAGCAAAATAATTCTATATCTCCTTCTTTCATTCGACGCCCTAATTGTTATCTGCAGTAGATGTAAATGGGATATTTTTCAAATTAAGCATCATGCTATTGTAGAGATTGTCAAACTGCTAGGAAGCCAAAGTTAGAAAATTCTGCAAAAGGTGATGTTAGGCTGCACTGAAAACTGAATCCAAAAATTTCAAATGCTATCGTGAGTATAAAATTTACTTTTAAACCTTTTTCAAATACTTTTTAACCAGAATTGTGCATCAAAATACATTTTGAACTCCAGCATATCTTCATTTTTATTTGTTGTGTTTTATCATAATCCATATGCATATTCCAATAAGACAAAAGATCCTTCTTTCTCTTCTAAAATAAAAAAATCGGAAAACATTTCCAATTGTCGAAAAGCGACACTCAGAAGAAAGATGCATCTTCTGCCTCTTCATAATCGCGAAGAGGAAAGATATGAATGTAATATGTCAGTGCGTAGTCTGGACAATGTTATTACATTTATAAGGAACTCACCTACCAAAACTTGAGATCAAGTCACTTTACTATATTAATAAAAGACAAAATGAAGGAAGATGGAAAATTTGCAAGAAATGTTACTTTTCACTTTCTACACGACAGCTATGGATCATCCTTAAATGTTGTTTTAAATCTATAAAGAGAACTTTAAGGATGTACACTACGTACAATAAATCTCAAAAGTTGCGTATCTTTAAAATGATTTATAAAATCGACAAAAAAATCTATTATTAATTTCTGTAATTATTGATGGATTTTTCTAAGCACACTTCAGAAAAAAATTATTTAAGTTAAAACTACTTGTAACTTACAGAAAAGTTACCATTTTTATTTAATCCTGATGATTAAGGCCTCATTTTAATCTTCGAAGGATTCTCTAAATTTCTATTTGGGTTGATTTTATTTTAAAAAATTAATTGAGAAATCAAACAGTTATTATTGTTATAAAAAAATCATAGTTTAAATTTTAATTAACACCACCCAAATGGAATTGTAGAGTATCCTTCAAAGTGAAAGTAGACTCAATTTGCTGTGATTTGAAAAAAAGAAAAATGTTACAGTTCTAGTAGGTCATAAGTTGTGACCCCTCAAAGTTGACAATTTTTTCCTGTTTTTAGGGGCAAAAAAGTGAAGTTTAGTTTTTTTTAAATAAATCGTTTCAAGTTTAGTTTGCGTATAAAAAATGCAATTTTTTTTTCTTTCCTGACCAAAAACGGAAAAGTTCCGTTTTTTCAAAATACCTCATTTCCTGCAAGTTTATCGATAAAATTCGTGCAAAATTTACCGATATTTCGACATTTTTGTCCCAAGTAAGTGTATACAATTCATTGTTAATGCATAATACATTTTTCGTTATTGGTAAACAAATAATTGTTTGTAACAATATCTTGGCTTAACCACTTTTGAGTACTTTTTTTAGTACTTTTGTGGCAAAACAGTCACTGTAATTGATTGAAAAAGTGATCTTTATTTTTTATAAATAAACAAAGAATTTTTAATAACAATTGTTCATGACACCAATATCAATTAAAAGAACATATTACACATTTCCAATCAATAACAATCACTTTTTTTCCACGAAAGTAGTAAAAAAGTACTCAAAAGTGGTTAGGAAAAAATATTGTTATAAACAATTAGTATTAAAAATGATTTGTTTATTTTTATAAAAATAAATACTACATTTTCAATCAATACAGTGACATATTTGTCATAAAAACACTAAAATTTATTTTTTTATATTAAAAAAAATAAATATCATATTATCAATCATTTAAAATCACTTTTTTGACAAAAAAGTACTAAAAAATTACCTAAAAGGCACCTGCGTTTTTCATAAAATAGAAGTACTGCCATCTTTCGACATTTTTGTCCCAAGTAAGTATGTACAATTCATTGTCAATGCATAATACGTTTTAAGTTATTAGTAAACAAATAATTGTTTGTAACAATATCTTGGCTTAACCACTTTTAAGTACTTTTTTTAGTACTTGTGTGGAAAAACAGTCACTGCGATTGATTGAAAAAGTGATCTTTATTTTTTTATAAATCAACAAATAATTTTCAATATACAATTGTTTATAACATCAATATCAATGAAAAGAACATATTACACATTTCCAATCAATAACAATCTCTTTTTTTCATGATAGTAGTAAAAAAGTACTCAAAAGTTGTTCAGAAAAGATATTGATATAAACAATTATTATTAAAAATTATTTGTTTATTTATAAAAAAATAAATATCACTTTTTCAATCAATTACAGTGACTGTTTTTCCACAAAAGTACTCAAAAAAGTACTCAAAAGTGGTTAAGCCAAGATATTGTTATAAACAATTATTTGTTTACCAATAACGAAAAACGTATTAAGCATTAACAATGAATTGTACACGCTTACTTGGGACAAAAATGTCGAAATATGGCAGTACTTCTATTTTATGGTAAATTCAGGTGCCTTTTAGGTACTTTTTTAGTACTTTTGTGTCAAAAAAGTGATTTTAATTTATTGATAATATGATATTTATTATTTTATTAATAAAAAAATAATTTTGAATAATAATTCTTTATAACAATATCTTGTCTTAACAACTTTTAAGTACTTTTTTAGTACTTTTCTGGCAAAAAAGTGATTGTCATTGAATGATAATGTAATATATATATTTTTATTAATAAACAAATTTTTTTAGTACTTTTCGGCAAAAAGGGCACTGGAATTGATTATTAATGTGATCTTCATTTTTTTATCAATAAACAAATAAATTTTATTTATAATTGTTTATAACATTATGTTGTGTTAACCACTTTTGAGTACTTTTTTAGTATGTCTGTGACAAAAAAGTCACTGTATTGATTTAAAATGTGATCTTTATTTTTTTAACATTTGATAAATAATTTTTAATAATAATTGTTTGTAGCAATATATTTTCTTAATGACTTTTTAGTACGATTTTACTACTGTTTGGCAAAAAAGTGTTTGTTATTGACTGAAAATGTGTAATATTTTCTTTTCATTGATATTGATGTTATGAACAATTATTATTAAAAATTATTTATTTATTGATAAAAAAACAAAAATCACATTTTCAATCAATCACAGTGACTGGTTTACCAAAAAGTACTAAAAAAGTATTGAAAAGTGGTTAGGACAAGATATTGTTATAAACAGTTATTATTAAAAATTATTTGATTATTATTAAATAATAAATATTACATTATCAATCAATTACGATCACTTTTTTGCCACAAAAGTACTACAAAAGTACTACAAAAGTACTAAAAAAAGTACTCAAAAGTGGTTAAGCCCAGATATTGTTATAAACAATTATTTTATTACCAATAACAAAAAACGTATTATGCATTAACAATGAATTGTAGTTCTATTTTATGGTACACTTAAGTGCCTCTATGCAGGAACTGTCCACTTTCCAAGGTCATATTTCGTGACCTATTTGGGCTCTACTTTTATTTGTTTTATATGAATTTTGTTGTTAGATTTGCCCGAAACGAGGTATTTTTAAAAAACAAACCTTTTCCGTTTTTAGCAAAAAATTTAACAAAAAATGCAATTTTTGAAACCTCGTAATTCCCAAACTAATAGAGCTAAAAGACTTTTTTTATTTGCACGCAGATTTTTGTTTACTCTATTTCGTCCTCTAACATCACAAACGCAAACTAAACCTGACACAATTTATTTTGAAAAAACTAAACTCCACTTTTTTTACACTAAGAACAGTCAAAATGGTCAATTTTGAGAGGTCACAATTTAGGACCTATTAGAGCTATAACATTTTTCTTTTTTTGAAATCATAGCAAATTGAGTCTACTTTCACTCATCTGTAAAACACTTTTCCGTAAAATAATTAGGTAAAAAGGTACACACTGATTTAAGAAACATAGCGATTTTTCGCTGAAAATTGAAAAAGTGGGGACTTTTCAATGTCCCATAACTCGGTACCTATTACCGATAGCGGATTATTTTTTTTACAAAATTTTCTCGTAATTTTGTTTTCTTTGTTGCAAACATTGGAAATGTTTTTTAAAAAACAGGGTTCATCCTCGTAGTCGTAGTAACATTTTTAGTACGTTATATAGGACCCCTAAATAAAGCGTTTTTTAAACAATAACAAAACTGTAGATACGAGACTCGAATTACCTCGTAATGCCTGGACTATACGTGTAACTAGTAAAAGCAGAAAGCTCATTAAATCACATCTAAAGACACTATCAGCAGCATATCTCTTTTTTTTATTTCTCAAAACTGTTGTTTGGATTAAGGTGATGGCTCCGTAGCATCTACTTTTGATAAACTTGTTTACTGCATCATTGTATAGAAGGCCTGATCCAATATATAAAAGGCGACAATCTTCCAAAGTCCATCTTAAAGCTTGGAAACTCCAGTCAAGGAGGATGTTTGTCCGTGCAGTTGACATAAGACGCGGAACAAAATATAGTTTATCGTCAAAAGTATCAAGCCCTAATGAGAGCAAAACGTTTTAAACGCACATACAAGTGTTTAGAAAAAAGTCAAGTATTTTGAAAAAGCTTTAAACGAATAATTTGCACTGAAAAACAGGCCAAAAGTGGTCAACTTTGAGAGGCAATAAGTTAGCTTGAGATTGGGTCATTAGCTATTATTCCCTGTCTTATTGAAGCGTCATTACTCGGCAGCTACAAGAGATAGAATTTCCTTTTGAAACTTTAAAAGTATATAATTTCACTAAGCGTCGTAGACATCTCCATCAGATTTGACATTTTTATCAAGACTCCTGGATAAGCAGTTTTAGCAGAAAAAAGTGCTTTAAAAAATGTTTTGGTAATGCGCTCATATGAAATGAAATGCCCCACCTTTATATATGCATGTAGGACTGTAGGTACAGACATCGACGTACTAGCTGCAATCGCATTGTAAAGCTAGCAGGAAGGAAAACGACAATTTATCGTTGAAAGTTTTTCAAGTCGCTTGGAAAGCTGAACACTCGAGGCAAACTTCATCCACATTCAATAGACAAGTGCTTGCCGAGTGAATCGCGATATAAGAAGTCCAGATTAACGGACTTTCGATCGAAAGCCCGCGAAACATGGACCATTACACGGAAAATCGCTCGGAAAAAATATATATCTATCTTGGGAATATTTCGCTCCAGAGTCAAGAACTTCTGAAGTAGCAACGTTAATCCTTGAGGGATGAGGGATTACTGTGTTATTCCTAAAAATCTCTGGAGAAACTTGAAAGCTTTTTATTTTTGCAAGTACTGGATACAATTACCATAGACGGATGATTTTTATTTCCCGGATTTTCCCAGTTCAAAAGTTTTGTTTTTCTGGGTCTGGTAAGTATACTTCAGTGAGAAAAAATAGAGTCCTTGACACAAAATAATTTTGTTGAGCGTACCAAACACGCAGCCAAATTTGCGCTCTCTTTTGACGCATGCCGAGCAACTGACAACTTTTTCAATATGATTGATTCGAGCGAAAATCGCAACTGCGCATTTTGATCGTTAATATTATTTGTATTTCTATCGAAGAAAATAAAGTTAAAAAAAGGGTTGTGTTTGTTTCAAAACAAAGTTGGGATGGCTAACTTTGCGATATTACAGATTTTAGATGAATGGGGCCTACCATCCCTAATAAATTTATCTTACGTTAAATTTTTTGTCTATTTTATTACTTTTTATATTTAATCTCTTAAATCATAAAAACATACTTGAAATTTAATTAGAAAGTATATAAAGTATTTCAAAGTATTTAAGAGAAATCTCTTAATTAATCACTATTTCGTCTAATCAGCGAATATTCCAAAAATTGATTGTGATTAATCAAACGAAATTCTACAAATCAGAAACATTTTATTGAAATAAAACATTTTGTCCTGCTACTTTTCTTCTCATCCAGAAAATATTTTATATTCCATTTAAAAAATACATTTTTCCCTTTACAAAATTATTGTTGCTTGAAGAAGCTGTATTGCTCTAAAAAAAGTATTTTGTTAAGTCTACCAAAGTTTAGTTCGCGAGACAAAAAATAGTTTTCTGTTGATTACAAATATTTAGTCCGTTAAGCAAAACTATTTTGTACAATCGAAAATATTTTTGACAAGTCTAAAAAATCGTAGCGTTGAGCTGAAAAATATTTGGTTAAATTAGCCAAATAAGTTTGTTTAATCTATAAGTTTTTGTTGTGCCTACCAAACATTTTGGTTGCTTTAATCGAACGCTCCAACAAAATAACTTACTTGGCTCAACAAAACTATTTTTGTGCTTGTATAGCAACAAAAAAAACTAGCTACAGAACCTGGAAAAGTTGAAAAAGCTGGAAAGGAACTGAAAATTAAAAAAAGCGCCGGAAAATTTTTGATGCTATTTCTTTCGGAAGTTTTAAGTAATATTTCAGTACTTTTATGCTTGTTGTACACATTGGTGGTGATATGAATTGATCAAAGTACTTTCAAACGAATTCAATGAGTGTCATGTGCATATTATACCTAAGATCGGTCCGGAAATTAGACTGTCGGTTTGTGGGGATCGATCCCCCCGATTTTTTCGTTTTCCGGTAAAAGAAATTCCCAAATTTTTTTTAAATCGGCCAACATTAAACAAGAATTTTGAAATTAATAATGCTAATTAATGTGTATAAGAAATGTTTAGGAAATAATTTCCACTTAATATCTTTTAATCTAGACCCACTCAGCCTCCTTTTATTATGCCCGGAAAACGCCTTAAAGAAAGAAAAATAACAAAGATGATTTTTTTTTTTAAATTTATATACAACTTATTTTGATTGGATAAGTTTCAAGTTTCGTATTATTTTTCTAGTAATTTTCAATTGTGTGAACAATATTTTTGCAGTAAATCGTAAAAAGTATTTTCGGGATAAATGATACAGTTAATGAATGTAGACAGTATTATTTTTTGTTTAATATATATTTAATTCGTTTACAAAATTTATATTTTTATCATTTTTCTGTATTAAATAGCGAAAAGTTAGTATTTTCTGAAATTAATGACATATTTAGTTTCTTAAGGTAGTTCTCACAAGAAAAGGTGCAACTAAATGATTCCTAATTGTTAGAAGGAGTTAAGAAATCTTAAAATAATAGAAGAAGTATATTTTTAAGATTTACAGATAAAAAAAAGCATCATTCAGGAATTCGTGGCCAGAAAAATTATTATTATTATTAATAAAATAAAAATTTAGAATAAAAAATTATTGGATTTTTCATTCTAAATATAAAAAATCTGAATTGAACATCGTAATCAGCGACCTCGAAAACTCCTGAATACGGAGAATTAAAAAAATTGAATGACTTTTCCCAAAATTTGTCCACCCTATTGGGTCCGACATTTTGAATTTCGAAAATATAAATAGATTATCGTCATTGGTGACCTCGAAAACGTAAGCATACCGAGTTTCAAAAAAATTGAGTGACTTTTCCCAAAACGCTTGTTCTAGAATGATTCTTTTTAAAACAAATGAAAATTAATTTAACCTTAAATTTAAGAGAAAATTGAATTTGTGTCAAGAAAAATCGTTTAGCCACGACAGTAAATTTCTGTGAGGCAGTAAATACACGACGCAGTCATACCTTGAGGATGGTTACCCATCCAAATGCTATCCGCGCTTGAAATGGCTTGACATCATTTGAGCTCTTCCTGGGATGAGATTTCACTCGCAGCTCAGCGAGCGTTCACATATTACCTAATGAATTTTCCTAGCATTTTTGACCCCCCCCCCCTCTATTTAACGCCTTTTCTATAGTAAATTTATGTAACTTTAATATAGGTGCTGCGCTATAGCAGACCCCCTCCCCCATATGCGCGTTACGTAATATGTGAACGCTCCCTAATGCCATCGGTTGACATTTTTGTTAGAGTTTGGTAAAATTTATTGTCGAAAAAGACGTTTAATAAAATTACAGGTTCAATTCTAATATTGAAAGGAGTTGATTGTGACCAGAAGTCATTGAGTGCTATCAGCGCTTCTTAAATGGCTTGACATCTGGACTCTTCCCGAACCGAGATTCACCTCGCAGCTAATTCCGTCAGTTTACCATTTTTGTTACAACTTGGTGCAATTTATTGTCAATAAAGGCGTTAAATGACACTGAAGATTCAATCATAATATTAGATTCAATTGATTGTGATGAAAAGACATGTAAGTGCTATCAGCACTTGAAATGGCTTGACATCTGGATACTTCCAGAGTGGAGATTCACCTGGCAGCTCAAATAAAACTAAAAGTTCAATTATAATATTGAAAGGAATTGATTGTTGACCGCACAGGCTTAAAATGGCTTGACATCTGGACCCTTCCCGAATCAAGATTCACCTCGTAGCCAATGCTTTTGATCAAACATTTTTGCTACAATTTAATAAAATTTATTGTCAATTCAGACGTTAAATAAAATTGAAGCTTTAATTATAATATTAGAAGGAATTATTTGTGATCAGAAGACATTTAAGCGCTATCTCATCTGGACTCTTCCTGAATGGCGATTCACATCGCAACTAATGCCTACGGTTACCTATTTTTGCTCCAATTTGGTAAAATTTATGGTCAATAAAGACGTTAAATAAATTAGAGGTTTAATTATAAAATTGTAAGGAATTGATTGTGATCAGGAAACACTGAGAGCTGTCAGCACTTGAAATGGCTTGACATCTGGACCCTTCCTGAATCAAGATTCACCTTGTACCTAAAGCTGTCGGTTAACCATTGTTGTTAAAATTTTCTCATGTTTATTGTCATTAAAGACCTGAAATAAAACTAAAGGATTAATTATAATATTAGAAGAAATTGTTTGGGATCAGAAAACATTTGAGTGCTATCTACGATTGAAATGGATTGACATCTGGACTCTTCCCGAGTAGAGATTCACCGCACAGCTAATGATGTTGGTTGACCATTTTTGTTACAACTTGGTAAAACTTATTAATTAAGTTGATTTTTGGAATTTCGAAAACAACTATAAACTTTCTTTGACATTTTTTTAATAACTTTTTTATTTAATGTATATTAATGAATAAACATCATATAAATTAAAAATACTTAACAGTGTTGTTGCCAAAGCTTATGCTCTCCCAATGGTTCATAAACCAAATTTAAATTGGAAACTGATTATTTCTAAAGTGGCATCTCTTACTTATAATTTAGCAAAATACATTTCTAATATTTTAAAAACAATCTCTGGACAAACAAATGCGTTTGTTAGGAATAGTTGAGATCTTAAAGAAAAATTGAAAAATATAAAAGTTCCAAATACACACTCTATCGTTTCACTTGATGTAATATCTATGTTTGATAGTATTCCAATAGACCTTGCTATGGATTGCATAGAAGAAAAATTAAATCTAAACAAGAATTTAGCTAAAATGACTAAAAATGAGTTTTTAATTGCAACTAGAACGATTTCCAATAATACAGTTTTCTCTTTTAATAATCAATTCTATAGACAAATTTTAGGCTGCCCTACGGGCTCTCCTATATTACCTATTATTTTAAATTTAGTCATGGAAGACGTTGAAAATAGAACTCTTCAAAATTTAAGTCTCACACGTATTCTTTACAAACGTTATATCGACGATATTCTTACTATTGTTTTGACTGACAAAATATACGAACTTTTAAACACTTTTAATAATACAGAAGTTTTAATTAAATTTATTTTTAAAAAGGAAATTAACAATTCACTTAGTTATCTTGCTTTATTAATTATTAAAACACCGAAAGGAAATATAATAACAAACTGGTATAAAAAGCTATCTTGATCAGGTCGTTATCTTAATTATAAATCTCATCATTTATTTTGTCAAAAAGTCGGTCTAATAAAAGGTTTAATAGATAGATGTTTCAAATTAAGCGATATTAAATTTATAAAAGATAATTTAAATCAACTCAAAATAACCTTATTACAAAATAATTATCCACTTTCATTAATTAATAGCGTTATTAAAGAGAGAATACACGAAATACATAATAGTTCTTCTGTTAATAATAAAAAAAATGGATCGAAGATTATAAATAAACAAATTTAAAAGTTTCATTGCCCTGTATATAAGGTCTCTCTGAACGCTTAAGAAGATCTTTACAAAAATATAATGTTGTAAATTTCTATTTTACCAATAACTATACACTCGATAACTTTCAGATTTTTAGAAACAAAGATAAGGATAATTTAGAAAACCTATCTGGTGTGGTATATCTCATCAAATGAAAAATTTGTAATAAGGTTTACATTGGTGAAACTGGACGGAGACTTAAAACTCGAATTACTGAACACAAAAGATATTGTGAATTAGGTTACCAAAATACAGGTTTTTCACAACATTGCTGGCAAATGAACCACTATTTTGACTTTGAATTCAAAAATATAACCATTTTAGCTCGTGAGAAAAATACTCATAAACAAAGAATAATTGAATCCATTTTTATGAATAAATATATTAATATTTTTATTAATTTAAAGACAGAAATGTTAAAATAAACCAAATTTATCAAAGTATTTTATAATGTCCTTAAAATGTTAATATTTTTAATTTAGTATCAGCCTTTCTTATCACATATTGCAAAATTGTCTCAACTCTAAATATTATGTAGTATACATTTGTCTATCCGACACAAGTCACCTTTTCTTGTTATTAAATATGTAATCGACTAATTATATATTTAAACCTCACCAATTTTTTTGAGGTTTCAATTTTATATATATTTTTTAATTACTTAACACGATATTATCAGATAAATTACTATAATTTCTTCGACATTTGTACTTTGCGCACATTTTTTTGTGTATTTATATTTTGACATAGGATGTTTTTACTATGAAGAAGACCCACATTGGGGTCGAAACGTATGTAAGGAGGGTTTTAGTAAATAATTGACAACAAATCTCTTTTGTTTTTTTGTATGACCGTAGGACCAAAAGAAGTTTTTCTGTGTGCAAGTAACAAAGTTGGTAAAACTTATTGTCAATTATGACGTTAAATAAAATGGAAGTTTGAGATACAATACTGGAAGGAATTGATGGTGATGAGAAGACAGTGAGTGTTTTCAGCTTCTGAAATCCCTTGCCATCTGGACTCATCCCAAGTCGAGATTCACTTCGCAGCTAATGCCGTCGTTTCACGATTTTTGTTACAATTTGATCAAATTTATCGTCATTAAATACATTAAATGACACTAAAGGTATAATTATAATATTGGTAGGAATTGATGGTGATAAGAAAACATTGCTCGTAAGGAGTATATTGCTCGTTAAAGAGTTTCAAAATCGTGCGATTTAAGAGATAAGAACCTTTGCAGATTGTATTGAATATGAGAAGGAAGATTCTAACTATTATGCACAATTTCACAATGCCTCGTCATGGCTTTGTTTAAAGAATAGAGTTTTGTTAACAACCTAAAGATAACCTTTTTACAGGTGAATAGGGAAGAGGAGAATCTCGCCCCCAAGACTCCCAAGAGCGACCCCCATTTAACCGCCGGTAAGAAAGTTAGATAGCTTACGCGAGTGTACAAGTAAATAACAAGCAAGAAGAGATATAGTTGTGCGGCGGAGGCTGTAATTAAAACCAGTTCGTATTTACTCGGGGGTAATGAAGGGGCAAACACACAGTTTGTCTCCGTTAGTTGTACTATCTTGCTACCACCCACGCATACCTCATTCCTCCAACCGATAAAACATTCCCAATAATTTACCCCATTGAAAGATTTAATGGCAATAATAAAAACAATTGCAGCACATTCTTCCTATTTATATATTTTTCGATAATTTAAATTCATTAATAATTCGAAGAACAATGTACGCTCCGCCGCAGAGTGGGACAAGAAAAACGTCAGTGGATAAATTGCTTTTCAGGATACAGTTAGTATCCGATTTTTACTTTTTTTTTAAATGAAAGCTAAGTAAATTTCGCATTGAACTGGCATGACCGATTTTTAAATTTTTGTTTATTTAGTTAAAAAAATATAAAAAATTGACATTTGAATTATACTGGTTTTTGAAAAATGCTTTGATTCAATTAAAAATAACTAGAAAACTGAAAACAGGAATCTAAAAAAGATTCCTAATGGCAATGCAAATGTTCAGCAACTTATTGAATTTGTTATAAATAAATAAGTGACTAAAAATGGTTTAGTGGAAATTCGCGGTGATTTGTTACATGATTTGCACTAAATCTGAACAGTTTATAGATAAAACGATTTTATTAGTTGAATTAATAAAAGTTAATAAATAATTTGTTATTTTAAAAGAAATTTTTATAAACAAATACTCATATCAGGTATTTTTTAAGGTATAAATAACGTGTATTTTATAGAATTAAACATATATTACTTTGTAAATAAAACATAAGTATCATATTTCGTCACCAAATAAAAATTAACAATTGTACAAACTTGATTTTTTGGATGCAATTAACTGTAAATAATTAAATTCTAAATTTTTAAGAACTTTTTGATGACAGTGGACAATTTATTATTGCACTCAACAATTGAATAAAGAAATTTTTATAATTCTATGTATTCATAAATAAAATACCGCTTTCAAGGAATTAACATCCAGATATTTAGCAATGATATTTTTGCTATGCGACGGTAATTGTTGAACAAAGGCAGAAAGATCATTGCTTCGAGAAATAAAAATAAATTTCTTTAACTGCAAAAGGAATTCAAGTATGATTATAAATCACCAATTATTATCAACATAATGCAAAGGAATTTAAATTATATTCTACAAGAAAAAAAATTAGTTTACAAATTTATTATCCAAAAAATACTTGTTAACTACATTGTTAATAAAAATAAAAATAGTTTATCTTCATTGAATAATTAAAAAAATAGAAAAATGTTTTATGAGCAACTGATTACACAAAAAAAAACAAGTTTAAATGCTAGTAAATAGCCAAATAATGCAATTGTTAATTCAGTTTACTTAAACAATTATCAAATGTTATCGATTGATAGCAAAAAATCATTATTAAATAACTGTCTTTTATTTCCGTGAAAAAGCGATATTTTATTTATAAATGCATAAAAGGATAAAATTTTACTGAAACAATTGTTCTTTACTATAATAAATTGTTTAATGTCCTCAAAATCTTCTGAAGAATTTAGAAGTTAGTTATTTACAGTTAATTGCATCGAAAAAAATCAAGTTTGAACCTCGAAAAGTAGCCAAATAGTGCATTTGTTAATTAAGGTAGTTTAAAAAATTATTTATTTTTATTTGGTGAATAAATATCATATAATTAGGTTTTGTTTCCAAGTAATAGATGACCTAATCCATAGAAAAAACTTGATGCCATCATAAATACCTGATAAGGATATTTTTTAATAAAAATTGCTTTCAAAATAATAAATTATTTATTAAATTTTATTAACTTAACTATAAAACTCTTTCTGTCCATAAATTTTTTAAATTAAGTGAGAATCGCATGACGAATGATATTCGATCCCCACGAAAACATTTGTATTCACTTATTTGTTTATAACAAATTCAATATATTTTTAAACATTGCATTGTTACTGGACATCTTTTTTGGATAGTTGCTTTCAGTTTCTAGGTATTTTTGATTTAATCAAAGAATTTTTGAAGAAAAAAATATACTTCAAAAGTCAACATGTTTTCTTTCATTTTTGACATTTGATAAACAAAAATTTAAAAATCAGCCATGACAGTTCGATGCAAAATTTTATTAACTTTCATTTGAAAGAAAATAGTTAAAATCGAATGTTAATTGTCTTCTGAAAATCAATTAAAAAAAATGTAAAATCAATTAAATTGCATAGAGTAACATTAGGTAAAGATGTTCCAATATTAGACAATAAACAAAAAAAAAACGTTATAAACAAATTATTTTTTGAAAAAACATTGTCCACGACTTTTCGTAATCATACGTTTTTCCAAGTTATATTGTAAGAAATTTGAATAGAAACAATATTATATTTTTTTTAATTTTTCTCAAGATTATAATTGTTTATAATATAAACAAATTAAATGAACAAATGCAGTAATCAGGCATTTTTCGACAGAAAAATTAGTTTTTGTCGATGTCAATTATTTTAATTAGAAACTTCATGATAATTTTAGCAAAATTAATAATTTTTAAAATAATCTGATAATTTTTTTAAACAAATTTAACAAACAAATGCAATTGTCGACAGAAAAATTCTTTTTTTTCTATTTCATATTTTTAAATTGGAAACCTCATGATAACTTCAGCAAAATTCATCATTTTTGTATCAATTTTATGATTTTTAAAAACAGTTTTATTAAACAAATAACCAAATAATGCATATGTTTATTAAATTTGTTTAAAAAATCATGGAATTTATCAAATAAATATTATTGGTATTGAAATTTTCATTAAGTTCTCAGTTAAAAATACTGACATCGAAGACAAATTTTTTCATCGAAAGATGCCCGAATAATGCATTTGTTTATGAAATTTGTTTTTTAAAAATATCAAATTTATCAAGCAATTACAAATTTTTCTGAAATCATCATGAAGTTCCCAACTAAAAAGACTGACATAAAAAAAACTAATTTTTCCGTCCATGTATGCCCGAAAAATGCATTTGTTTGTTAAATTTGTTTTGAAAAATCGAACAATTTATCGTTTCATCATGAATCTTGCTACATTTATTATGAAGATCTCAATTAATATTCTGCTGTTGAAAAAAAAAGAATTTTCCTGTCGAAAGATGCCCCAATAATGCATTTTTTTATAAAATTTGTTTTCAAAAATCATTAAATTGATCAAAAGTTATTAATTTTGCTAAACAATTTAGCCTAAAAATGCATTTTTTCATTAAATTTGTTAAAAGAAATCATAAAACTTATCAACTTATTGTGAATGTTCCTGAAATTATCATAAAGTTCCAAAATGAAAAAACTGGCATTGAAAAACCCATTTTTTTCTGCCGACAAATGCTTAAATAATTCATTTGTTCATATAATTTTTTTTTAATTATAAGATTAATCAAGAAATGATAAATCTTGCTAAAATTATCATCAAGTTCCGAATAAAAAAAAAAACTAAAATCGAAAAAAACCGATTTTTCTTTCAAAAAATTCCTGAATACTGAATTTTTTCATTAAATTTGTTTAAAATATAAACAATTATAATCTTAAGGGACATATTTTTACATCTAATTTTGCTTTCATAAAAATTTCTTGAAATATAACTTGAAAAAACGAATAATTGTGGAAAATCGCACAAAACGTTTTGTCAACAAATAATTTGTTTACAAATTTTTGTTTTGTTTATTGTATAATATTAGGACATCTTTAAGTAAAGATATCTATATGCAGCTTATTATATTTTAAACAATTTTCCTGTCAAATAGAAAAAATTGTCATTTTCTTCGTCATATTTGTTCATTTATAAAAAATTGAAAATCTCATTCAAAAATCAGGCTCGACAAGTCTCTTAAAAATCTTATCAGCTTTTACAATAAATTGTTTTGTTCAAATCGGTCAATATTTGCGTCTATGGATAAGATTTTTCTATTTTTATTATTATCTATTATTGATATAAATAAACAAAGAGCAAAAATGGTTATTTATAGAGGTTATTTATGGTGGTTCTTTATAGAGATAAAGTAATCTTTTTCTATTATATAAGTGGTTATTTTTAGAGAGGCAGACGCGAATAAATCTATTTTTATTAAAAATATAATTATTTGCTTAAAAATTTAATTTTTTTTAAATATTTAATTATTTTGTTTAAAAAATCATTTTTTTGTGTTAAAAATGTAACTATTTAAAGTTAAAAATGGACTGGTTGTTGAAAATTGATCTTTTTTAGTTTCTTGGTGATCTTGTTGTTGAAAATTCCTCCCTTTTTGTATAAATTTCATCTTTTTGGTTAAAAAACGCAACTGTTTCAGCGTCTAAAGTCGAAAAAAATATTTTTTTTGCTTGAAGATTAAAGTATTCCATTTCATTCCATTTCATTATCTTTTTTAGTTGAAAATTCAGCTACTTGGTTGTCTGTTTAGCAACATGGTTAAAAAATGATTTTTCGGTTGCAGATCCATAGTGTTAGTTGAGAACTAGTTTTTACAATTAAAAATTTATCTATTTTGTTAAAAATACCTTCTTTTTATGATTAAAAATAAATATTTTTAGTTACAAATTTAACTATTCTGTTTTTGGTTAAATATTATTCTGTTTTAATTAGAAATTCAACTATATGCAGCTGAACTAAATTGTTGAGGATTAGCTTGTTTTTTAATTTCAACCTTTTTGTAGAAATGTAAAATTTTTTTGGTGAAAATTGAAACATTTGGAGCTTCAAAATTAATTTATTTAGGTCGAGGTTTCAACTATTTTGTTAAGAATTAGTTTTTTAAAAAGTATAATTCAATTGTTTTTGAATAAAAATAAAAAATTTGCTTGGTAAAAATATCAATTATTAAATTTTGGTTGAAAATTTACCTATGTAATTTCTAATTCAAAATTAATCTTTTCTAGTTTAAAATTGAACTAGTTGCTTTACTATTTAACCAGATAATTAAAAAGTTATTTTTTATTGATGCTTGACAATTTTAGTTGAAAATGAATCTTTTCTTTTTAAAAATTCTTGTATTTCGCTGAAAATTGATTGTTTCTTTTATTGAAAATATATTTTTTTAGTTGAAACTTCAATCATTCAATTTCTTAATAAAAATTGATCTTTTTCGTGGAAAATTTCCTTTTTTCGGTTCAAAATAAATCTTTTCGTTTTAAATTTAAATATTTATTCTTTTGTTGTTAAAATTAAGCTTTTATTAGTTGAAAACTTAACTTTTTAAATTAAATTAATTTGTTTCAGATTCATTTTATTGGTTAATGATTCATTATTTTAATTGAAAATTTATCTCTTTGGTTGAAAATTTAACTATTTTGTTGAAAATATGTTCTTTGGTTTTGTTAAATGCAACTTTTATTAATCTTGAATTAAAATATTTTTTGTTTCATATATCAATTATTACATTTTATATTGAAAATCCGTCCTTGATCAAATGTTAAACTTTTTTGTTACAAATTAATTCTTTTAAGATTCCTCTCTTTTGTTAAAAATGCAACCAGTCGATTAAAATTAACCTTTTTTAGTTAGGCTTTCTAATATATTTTGCTAAAAACTAATTTTATTAACTAAAAATGTAACGTAACGGTTTTTGGTTGAAAAAGAATTTTCTTTAGTTATAAAATTAACTACTTGGTTTAAAATTTGACTCTTTGTGCAGAAAATTTATCTTTTAAATGGGGAATTTGTTTAAAAGTCGAACTGCTTCTTGAAAAATTAATTTTTCGGTTGGAAGATTGAAAGAAAGAATTAATTGAGAGATTTTTGGGTTCGTCATTTTATTTTCTTGTTGAAATGTTGTTTTGTTTCAAATTAGATAACGTGACTTTGACGTTTGCATTCTTATTGCGAAATTAAATAAGATATAATAAAAATCATAATTATAACGTATGGATCTCTTAAATAAACAATTGCATAATTGTGTCTGAAATTTTAATGGAAATAATCTGTTATTTATATTTAATATGCAATAGAATTTTTTAGTTTATTTAAAATTCAGAAAAACCAAGGATCATATAAATGTTTAATTTTTATCGCATTTAGAAACGTCATACAGATTATTTCTTTCATTATATATAAATTTTTTAATTTACATCGAATTTAAAAGGGCTATCGAAATAATTTGTAATTATTTTTGTCATCTGCCAGAAATACTAACACAAATTTTCTGAAACGAATTTCGTTCCAAATTTTCAAGACACTTTTTATTTTCCGAGCTTGACATTCATTTTTCGATCCTCAAAAAGTTAAGTAAAGGCCAATTTCATTTTGTCAAATCACATTCTGGTAAAAAATGCGCAAAACATTAAAAATGTAAAAGTTTTCCATCATAAACTTTTCAAATTTAATTATTCCAAAATTAAAAATAAATTTTAGGAAATATAATTTTTATGGGAATAATTAAAATGAAAAAAAGTCTAACAAATCAGTCCTAGTTAACTATAAAACTGAACAAATTCTTAGTCACTAAGAATTAAAATATTAAACTTGTTCATAATGAATCTCTTTCATATTTCAATTATCTCTACTGAATTTAAATCATATAGAATCTTCAGAAATTTAAATGGTCAATTATACTTCACAAAATTTAACCAATTTAAATTTTAATTAAATTAAAACGAATTAAAACGATTAAAACGAACGGGACACTTGAAAGTTGAGCCTTCACATGAAAATTCTTGATTATAAAATTAAAGGTATTCATAATTGAAGAAATTATTTAATTACTGAGTTATCGATTTCAAATTTTAATATATATATATATTTATTTTAATGGAACGACCTTTTGACTTTTAATTCATATTTCTTAATATTTTAATACTTAGATCACAAATTTTATTAGAAATTCATCCTTTTTAGTTGAAGATTTCACTTTTTAGTGGAGAATTCTTAAACTTTGTTAAAAATTTTTTTTTCTTCGGCAAAGAAAGTTAATCTTTAGGAATAAAAAGTCTTCTTCCTTTCAGTTAAAACTTTAAATTTTTGGTTAAGAGTTCTTGTATTTTGTTAAAAATTTCTTATTTTTTTCGGTAGAAAATTAATCCTTTTGTTTAATTATTCATTTTTTTCTTTGAGAATGTCACACCTAGGTGTTAAAGGTAAACTTTTTTCTTTTTTGTTACAATTAAAGTATTTTGCTAAAAATTCGTTTTTTTCAAAAGTTAAAGTTTAAAATAATTTTTTTATTTAAATAAAAGTTTAAATATTCTACTTTTGTTTACAATTTTACTATTCGTATTTTAAAAATTCAATAATACCCGGATTAACTGTCTTATCAATATGAAATAAGCACGTTTTAAGAATTTTATTTATTATTTAATTATTTATTTTAATTGTTGATTTATTGCCAAAGTTTATGACTTTCAACGCGGTCACGTAAACAATATAGGCCTATTAGCAAGTTAACTTACAATAAACACAAACAAAATCAGAATAAACGTAAAATCGGCTTTTTGATAAAGTTTAAGTTACTTTCGTGGGGAAGGGGGGCAAAATTGCTCAAAATCTGTAAAAAGTTATTACCAAGATTCAAAAAAATAGTTTAAACCTGATCGACAACAGTTCAATAAGAGCGTGTATATATTAGATTTTTGAATATTTATTATTATCTATTTTTTATATGAATAAACAAAGAGCGAAAATAAGACTAAGTATCTAAGAAATGTAAATAAATACCACAATATAAATTTACTTGTTATTAGAAAATTAATAAACAAAGACATTAGCATTGTGGAAACTTGTTGAAATAGATCGATTTTATCAACAGGATCATATTTGATCAGAAAATTTTTGTCTGATATAATTTGTTTATTTTATTTTAATTTAGTATATTTATATTTTATATTTTATATTTTATAAACAAGTT
>JAAAKG020021563.1:0-20272 GCA_010014905.2 Druon quercuslanigerum | reverse complement strand
AAAGGTTGAAGAGGATTCACAAAATTGCTTTAAATTGTTTCGGATTAATTCAAATTAGTCCGAACAGCAAAAAAAAATCAGTAATACATACAACGTATCTCGAATGACGAAAACACGCGCGCTCGAGTGCGTGATCGGTCTCGTAGGATAAATTATCAGATGACGATGGCATTTGGATGTTTTTTTCCATTAGGGATTTTTATCCCTCGCGAGCCGAATTTTTCCTCCTTATCGACGAGCTCGAGAGCGGAATGAAAGTGCATGGCCAATTGGTAATCATCCGTAACACTTATTTATTAACGCATACCTTGTAAGCACCAATCACCTTATAGGTGTGCTTTGCACATGCATTTTTAAGTTGTCAGATATTAGTAATCTCTAAAATTATTTCTGTACTTATTTTTTATAGAAATTAGGATTACGACAAATTATAATAATTATTATATTATTATTGAATTATAATAAATTCAAAAAAGTACCAATTTAGTTAATTAAATCAGTAAAAACTTTTTCAGTTAGGAAATTAGTTATTATTTTAATTTCATTCATTAAACTAGTGAAATAGATCGTAACAGCAATAATTATTGAAAAGGTCTGTTTATTTTTACTAAATGTCAGTAACTTAACTCTAGCTGCAGAAATTAATAGAATTTAACTGCAAATTATTTAGATTTTAATAACTTAAAATTAGAGATCGTATTGCGGTTGATGATTTTTTTTTCGAGGAAAGTTTGAAAACCCTTTAACAGCAACTAACGGATGTGGTTGATGGTTGATGGTTGATCGTTGATGGTGGTTGATAGCTGACGGATGACGGTAGACGGCTGATAATTGTTGGTTGATGCTTATTAATATATTTTAGTGGTTGGTAGTTCATGTTTGACTTTTGAAGGATGATAATTAATGGTTTATAGTTGATGCTTGATTCTGATTGGTGGTTTATGGTGGTTGATGTTTGACGATTGGCGGCTGGCGATTGATAAAAGATCGTTTTTGTTGATAGTGGTTGATGCTGGCTGATTGTTAACGGTTGATGGCTGATGGTTCACTTCTGAGGGTGGTTGTCTGATAATACATGGTTGATGGTGGTTGATGGCTAAAGTTAGACTGTTGATAATTGATGTTTGTATAATTAGTAGCAGTTAATGGTTGCTGCTGGTTGATAATGTTTTATGGTAGATGGTTGTTGATGAGTGATGGTTGGCGCATTAAAAATTATGGCTCATGGCTAATTGGTTATAATTGATAATTGATGATTTAGATTTGTTGACGGTTGATGATTGACAGTTGATGGCTAACTGCTGATAAAAGATGGTTTTTTGTTGATAGTGGTCCGTGGTTAATTGTGGCTGATTGTTAACGATTGACAGATGATAATTGATGGCTGATAGATAATTGTGGTTATTCAGTAGTTTGATGCTTCATGATGGTACATAGCTGACGATTTCCTGTTGAAATTTGTTGGCTGATAAATGATGGTTGATGGTAGTTGATGTCTAAGGATTAACTGCTGATTATTGATGGTTAATCATTAGTGGTAGTTAACGGTTGATGTTGATTATTGGTTTTCGATGGTTTTTGGTGGTTGATAGTTTAAGACTTACAGTTTAAGACTTACGGTTAAAGGCTCACAGATGATAAAATATGGTCTTTTGTTGATAATAGTTGGTGGTTCATGGTGGCTGATTGTTCACGTTTGACGGATAATAATTGATTTATGATCGATCATGGTGTTTGATGCTTGATGTTGGTTTATGATAGACTGTTTATGGCTAACGGTTTACCGTTGACTGTTTTTCACTAATACTCGATAGGTAGCTTATGATTGATAGTAGTTTGTAGTTGATTCTGGTCAATGGTGGACAGTGGTTGATGGCTTACAAATAATGACTGACGGCTTAGTAATTATGGCTAACAGCTGACTACTCTTGGTTGATAATTGATAATTAATGATTGATAGTGGTTGATAGTGGTCTATGTCTGACAACTGACTGTTGACGGATTACGGCTGACTACTGTATACTGTGAGCTCATAATTGATAATTGATTCTCGATCATTGATATAGGTTGATGGTTGACGGCTGAGGATTAACAGCTGATAATTGATAATTATTGGTATTTCGTGGTTGATGGTTAACAGCTGACAATTGATGGTTGATCTTTAATGATATTTGATGCTTGACAGCTGATATTTCATAATCGATGATTGATGTTGCATGACTGTGAATGGTGATTGATGGTTCACGGCTTACGGCTGATAATTCATGGTTGATTGCTGATAGTGGCTGGTACTTGATTGCAGTTGTCGGTTAACCGTTGATAGCCAATAATTTATTATTAATGTTGGTATATGGTGATTGGTAATGGACGGTTTACAGTTGACAATCAATAGTTGATCGTTGACGTTGGTATATGGTTTATAGTGGTTGACGATTGATCATTCAGGGTTGACGGCTGATATTTGATCTTGAATGTGGTTGACGTTTGATGGTGGTTGATGGTTGACAGCTAATGATTACTAATTAATGGTTAATCGTTAATAGTTTATGGTAGTTGATAGTCTACGTCTGATAATTTATGGCTCATTGTAGTTAGTGTTTGATGATTGATGGTGGTTGATAGTTGACGGTGGAGGGTTAACGGCTGATGGCTGATGTCTGATGGTTGATAATTGACAGTTAGAAATTTTTTGGTTATTGATGTTAGTAGTTTGATATTATTTGATGTTTTATAGAGTTTGATTGTTGAAAATTCACGGCCGACTGTTGTATGTTGACGAATGATAATCTGTGGCTTATGGATGACTAACGTCTGATGATTGTGGTTCATCGTTTATGTTAATTCACGGTTGATGATTGTTTATGGTTGATGATTGATGGCTGAAGGATTACGTCCTATAACTATCGGTAGATGGTGGCTTATGGTTTTTAGTGGTTAAAGTTTGACAGATGATAACTGATGGTTGATCATTGATGGTAGTTTATAGTTGGCAGTTCACAGCTGACAGCTGATGGCTGATAATTGATGGCTCATGTTATTTGATGGTAGATGATTGATAGTTGATAAAATATGGTTGTTTATCAATGGTTGATGGTCAATGTTTGATTGTCAATTTTTCATATAGTTCAATCGCCTTGTTTTGTATTTTTAATTAGAAACAAGTTCAAGAGTTCGATCATGAAAGAAATCTATAATTAAGATTCTGAATTTTATCAGCAAAGATTCCATTCCACCTACAGAACTTACTAGAATTGAACTGAAAGTCAGTTATATTTTCTTTATAATTAAAATTAATTGTTAGAGAGTTGAGCATGTGTATAAAAGCTATTTATTCGAGCAGCATCTTTCCGCCAACTTGCTCTTTGTACCTGTGTGCGAAATCTGTCCATGAGATTATGTAGGCGTTCATTATGATTCATTATTAGAACCTTTGTGGCCGGTTCAGTGACTTTTAATTCTCTTTTCTCTAGGCGCGGCGACACCTGTAGAGCGGGTGGCCCGGAGCACGAAAATTAAAGAATCAAAAAGATGAAAAAAAGTCTTTGGAAGTACGCCAGAAAAGAATGAAGAGAGAAAGGAAAGAAGAGGAGAGGAGAGAATTCGAACGGACCTGTGCTGTGGCTCCAGTGTAGGTGAACACACCGTCGGGGTCAAGAGAGTTCAACTAAGGCTTTAGCTTTTGCAGAGTTGGACCTACCAAAGCTGTTCTTCGCAATGAATTCTTTATTTTCTCACAAACCTTCGTCAATTTCTCTCTCAGTAAAAATCTTTCATTTTTATATCGTGAGAATTTCAATCATATTTTCAAGTTAATAAAATCAAATGAATTCATTATTTAAATCTCAAATGATCCAAGAAGCTTTTAAAAAGGTGAAATCAAGGGATTTTTCGCTACAATGGACCGGTAAAGTGCACTGTACCGTCCGCGGGAAATACGAATTAGATTTACGCGCATGCGCGTTTCTTACTTCGAACGATACGCATTGTTCTGCGCAGTAGTTTTCCCTTTAAACTAACCTCAAAGCTTATACAGCAAATTTTTTTTACAGTCTCGCGAATTTTAAAAACTCATGCTCGGCCGTCAAAAGACCACTATTAAAAAATTTAAATTTGAAAAACGTTTTTAATTTCAAATTGGATTTAGAACAATCTTGTTTTATAAGTTAGACCTGAGTCAAACTTAACCGAAGTGTTGTGCTACTAATTAGTAGCTTATGGGAAAATATTTTGCATTAATTCAAAATTTTTCATTTTCTTATTTCGAAAGATCTTAAAGAAAAAAACATAAGCTTTCTTATGAGATAACAAAATATAAAAAGTACGCCTTATTTTTTTTCTCAAAAAATACAAATTGATTTTAAATATTTTGTTGCGACCTTTTTTAAAATAATTAATAACAATTATTAATGTTATAAACAATTTTTATGATCAAATTCACTCTTATAGCATTTTGCACCATTTTTTTTCTTTTTTGCTGTATTGTTGTCTTCCCTTCGAAAATAATATCGTGGAAACTGAATAATAAAATGTTTAAATAAAACATACAATTTTTTTTAAAAAGTTCAACTTTAAAACAAGCAGTTGAATTTTAATGTAAATAGTTAAAATTTAAACTATAAGAGATGCATTAAAAAATATAATAGTTAAATTTTCAGTCCAAAACAATTAAATGTGGAACAAAAAAAACTAATTTTCAATAAATTGTTCAATTTTTAAACAAAGCTGCTGAATTTAGAAGACAAAAAGACGATTTTTCTACAAAATAGTTAAACTTTCAACCCAAAAAAATATATATCCAAAAAAACGAAAATTTTCAACCAAGCAGTTGAATTTTGAAATTAAAAATATAAATTTTTTACAAAACAGTTCAATTATCGAGCAAAAGAAGAATTTTAGATAGATAAGTTAAATTTTCAACTGAAAATAGAATAGTTAAATTTCAAGTTAAAAAAATTTCATTTGAAAAAAATAAACTTTCAATATAATGTTAGATTTTCAGCCAAATAGATAAACTTTTAATTAATAAAAAGTTTTCATTTTTTTAAGACAAACTTTCTACAAAACAGTTGAATTTAAAAAAAAAGATGCTTTTTAACTAAATAATTTTTAGCTAAAATAATTTAATATTTGACCCAGAAAGAACAATTATCAACAAACAAAATAAATTTTTAAATTAATTTTTAACCAAAGAGATTTTTCAGATCAATTCAACTGTTTTTAGCTAAAAATTAATTTTTCTGAATGAGAATATCAACTTCTACATTTTTTAATGAGAAACCATCCTTTTTATCAATAAAAACGTGACCATTTTGTTGAAAAATTTAGGTTTTTCATTTAAGTCTCAACTATTATGTTATTCTTTTAGAAATAATTCTTTTTATTTTAAAATTGAAGCACTTTTTAAACAATACTTTTCCTGGTCAAATATTCATCGTTTTTATTGAAACTTGAAGTTTAGGTTGAAAATGTCCCTAATTCTTTGAATATTCATATTTTTTGTAGAAAATTCTACTGATGTTAATTCAAAGTTAAAACTTTTTTTTTGGTATTCACGTTTTTTTTTTTTTTTTTTTTTTTTTTTTTGAAAATTGTACTATTGAGTTGAAAATCAACTTTTTCGTTGAAATTTGTATTTTACACATCTGAAATCTTGAAAAATCTTTTTGAATTTTTTCCAAAAAATCTATAAAATCAAAGTGATATTACCTTTAAAATAATTATAATTATAATAAAAATAATTCTCTCTAATCGAAAAGCTAAACGTGAGAATCGAAGCTAGTATCCTTAAAACTGGATTAAAAAATTTCTAACATAAAAATAAAATATAATTCAAGATTTGATATCTGAAATTCAATTTCATCCTTGTTTTTTGATCCCACTTCTTTTGGGGCCCCTTAAAAGTGGGGCGAATCTTTTCGTTCCCAACAATAGAAAAAATTATTTAAAAAAAAAATTGTCTGCTTGATTTATTGGAAAGGGCAACAAAATATCAAGGTCATACCCACATGTGGATACATTATGAAGATTAGTTCACCTGTTATAGTCCTCCAGGCCGTCGTTTGGGCACTGCAAGTGAAGCCAGTGAAGCCAGTGAAGCCAGTGAAGCCAGTGAACAACACATGAGGGAAGGCGACAATATCTTTTCAAGATCATGCCGTACATATAGCCGGCATGAAATAACAGGTGAGCCACCTGCTACCAACCTGCGAGTGAGCAAGCAGGTGTATTTCGCGATGTTACCTGCGCTGTATGCTA
The DNA here is from genome assembly GCA_010014905.2 of Druon quercuslanigerum. Classification (NCBI taxonomy): domain Eukaryota; kingdom Metazoa; phylum Arthropoda; class Insecta; order Hymenoptera; family Cynipidae; genus Druon; species Druon quercuslanigerum. The sequence continues at coordinate 14,017 of JAAAKG020021563.1, read as the reverse complement.
ATTGGGCCAGAGTTAACGCTCGGGCCTTGGCCGGGATTTAACGAGCCACCGAATAGGAAGCCCCTGACTGACCGCCCCCTCAATCCTCCATCCTTATTCCTCAGCCATCGGCTTTTTAACTCTTTATTCTTTATTCTTCTTTAGCCTTCTTTAGTCTTCTGCCTCTTATTCTTATTGCTCAGGCTTTAACTTGGAATCGAATACATACATGATAGAAGGACAGGCAGAGATTCGTTAAGGCGGTATTCGGAATACAAAATTAAACTCCAGGGAAGAGACTCCCCCCACCCCCATCCCCCTACAGGTACTCGTCCAGTAACTATAACGATGTACTACAAACAAATTGGAATATATTTTCGCTAAGACGTCTTGACTAGAGATGAGACTCCACTAGCAGCTAATTGCAGAACCTCTTCAATCCTTTGTGGACTCGTTATTCAAACGGTTTTGACATTCATCCCTTTTCACTCACTCCTCTAGCTCCATATAATTTTTTCATTTAATCCATCCTCGACCTTAAATCTTTACTATAGACTCATTCAAGATATTTTTTTTTCTTATCCTCTCCTACACCTTCTGTTCTTTGTCTTTTCCCAATACACCTCTTCCCTTGTTTCTCAATCTAAATCTTGCTATTGTTGCCCATTCCATTTTTTAAATACTTTAATATACTCCTCATACAATCCATTCTCCCCCAAAATCTTTATTACACTCTCATTTTAGCTTCGGTTTTTAACCTTGTTTCCTAATTTCAATCTTTCTATTCTTGCTTATCCCTTTTTAAATAATTTTGAAATATTTATTTCTTTATAAACTTATACCATTTATTTTCATTCCTCTTATCAACTTTTCCTAAATGTAGTCCCCATCTAATCCTTCCTCTCCTAAAATCTTTCATAAAGATTCTTATCCAGCCTTCCTTTTTTCTTATCCGCTACTAAACCTTCTAGTTTCCTTCTCTTCCCAAAACACCCCTTTTCTCATTTTCTAATCTAAATCTTTATATTCTTGCCCATCTATTTCCTAAATACTTGGGTACTCCTTCTTTCTTTATAATCTTATACATACCGTTTGTTTTGATTCCTCTCATCCAATTGTCTTTAATCCACTACTAATTCAATCCATCATGCTCTAAAATCTTTACCATACACTCATTCCAGTTTCCTTTTTTTATATTTCTCTACGGCAACGTCTTTTCTCCTTCTTTTCCCTATACCTCTCTTCTCTTTTTTCCAATGTAAATCGTGCTATTATTGTCCTTCTGTTTGCTAAATACTTTAGTACTCCTTCTTTCTTTATAATATTATACTGTTCATTTTGATTCCTCTTATCCACTTTCCTTCCATCTACTCCTCATCAAACCCAGCCTCCCCTAAAATCTTTACTAAATACTCTTATCCACCTTCCTTTTTTGCTTATCCTCTCATCCCCATCCCTTGTCTATCCCTTTGATGAATACTTTGGTACTCCTTCTTTCTTTTTAATCTTATACCATTGATTTTGATTCCTCTCTTCAACTTTCCTAAAATACACTGCTCATCAAATCTATTTTCCCCTAAAATCTTTACTACAACTGATTCCAGCTTCTTCTTTTTTTTATTCCTCTTTTACACTTTCTGTTCTTCTTTTCCCAATACACTCCTTCTCTTGCTTCCCAATATAAATCTTGATACTCTTACCCATGCCTTTTCTAAATACTTTGTTACTCCTTCTCTCTTTATAATCTTATACCATTTATTTTGATTTCTCTCATCAACTTTCTTTTAATCCACTCCTCATCCAATCAAAACTACCCTAAAATCCTTAGTACACAATAATTCCGGCTTCCTTTTCTTCTTTTTCTCCTGCACCATCTATTCTTTATGTCTTTTTCACTAATCGTTTTTCCTTCTTTTCTTTCTCCTATACCCCTCTTAGTATATCCATCATTTTTTTACAATATCAATATCCTGGTTTACTCTTTTCTTTTTTTTCTTTCTTACTCTTTTCTCCTTCTTTTCTTTCTTCTATACCCCTCCTAGCAAATCCATCATTTTTTTACCATATCAATATCCTGGCTTACTCTTTTCTTAATCTCTGTCTCTTTATTGACTAACTTCCAAACCTCTTCTAAGTTCTCTGTTATCCCCCTTTTCATCATAATTTTTTCTATTTCGTCTTGGTCCAATTAAGTCTAACGCCGACCCTAGATTCATTAACTTCCCTTTCTTTTCCCATGTCACCTTTACAGTAATTTTTAGGACCGAACGAACGATAACAAAGATAAGGGAAAAGACGAGGATAAATTTAAAAATGAAGGGCCGATAGAAGACGAAAATTCAAATTTAAAGAAATACGCAGATTGATGAATGATATATAACGGAAGGAAGGCAGAACTGTAGGAGAAAGGAAAGAAAGCAAGAAATTAGGAAGGAAATCACTGAACTTAGAAAAGAAATAAGAAAATATGAAGAAGTCACATAAAATGAGGAAAAAAGGATCCACACTTTATAACAAAGACCAAATAATCAATTAGAGACTACGAAAAAGCTAGAATAGTAGGAAAGTAGGTTAGAAAAGATAGAAATCTCAAGTTAAGATTTTGCTGCTAGGAGGAGTGGAAATTAGGTGTAGGAAATGTTAAGTGAAATAGTGATAAGAATAAAAGAAAAAGAAGGAATCAGGTAGAGGTAGGTAAAGATAGAGGATGTGAGAAGTTTAGGAAATGAACGGTGCTGAAAAATGAAAGCAAAAAGCAAAAAAACGTGCTTCAAGTATGGGGAAATAAGGATAAGAGGCATATGACAGGATTAGTACTAAGAAAGATAAGTTATAAAGGTATAAAGATTTAGTTAGAGTTAAAGTTTGTTTCGGAAAGTTAGAAAAAAACCTCCATCATCTCACAGAAGAGAGCAAAATGAGAAATTGTAGGTAATAGAAGGAGGCGAAAAATAAAGGAAGGGAAGGTTGGAGAATATGCTACTAGAATATATCAGGTTCGAAAAAAAAGGATAGAAAGAAAAGATGAAAAGGGATGGGAAAGAGGAAGGGCAAGGTTATTGAGAGATTACATATAGTAGGTCTAGAGTGCAAAAGAGAAAAAATAAAATAGGCAGATAAACGAGAGGAATCATGCTAGCAGTAAGGAAGTAAACCAGAGGAAAGGATAAGAAAAATTCAAAAGGAAAAAAGAGATTATATTAGTAGAAAAGGTGAAGATGGGAGGAGGATCTTGAAAAATAGCGTAGGTATATACAAATAGAGATATTGAGAAGAAATTAGAGGGGAGGATAAAACTAATGGAAAAAAATGAAGAAGGAATCATTAAAAGATTTTAAAAAAGGTGAAGAAGGCTAGAACGGAAAAAGATGTTTAAAAAATTGTCAGTAAGAAAAGAAAAAGTATGAAACGAGTAATACAGAATATTGAGATAATAGAATCAAAAAAATGTGTTGTAGATTTGCTAAGAGGGGCAGCGGATAGTTAGGAAAGGCAGAACAGAGAAAGAAGAAAGAGAAGGAAAATAAATTATCAGCATGAAGTCGCAAGAGAAGGTTTTATTTTCATTTTAATACCTTTTGAGGACCGATTTAGATAACTCGGCGTGTCATTTCAATTCAGATATACGATCTTTGAATTACACATTCATTTATTTTATTTTTTGCCAGAAAAGACAACATAATGTATAGTAGAAAAAGTTATACGATAGGCATTTCCTTGATCGTTTTACCGGCATGTTTGCAAAGGCACTAAACGAGTACAGGTGCGTGTGCTGAAGTGCAATGACTGCCACTGGACCTGGGAAAAATACCCTTATATAGGTTTAAGCATGCTTTATATTTCGCCGATATACGCTGCAATCGATAAATAAGAAAGTTGCACTGATATTGAAATGAGCTAATCCAGTGCACGATTTTATCGTTTCATTCCTCATACGTATGAGGAATAAAACGATAAAATAGATTAAATATGCAGATAAGAATGAGCAAGCCCGAGTCAAAATTTAGGCCCTAATTTAAACCTGTGCCTCATTATAAACTACTTTGACGCTCTTCAAATCTGTAACTCTTATTGTCAACTTTTGACTCCACGGAGTCAATAATAACTTCTTTTGAATTTTTTTTCAAATCTATAGGCTCTATTTTGAATCTTAAGAAGCTGCAGTCTTCATACACAAATCCCCGCTTTAAAGCTATTTAAGCTATCCTTTGAAGCTGACCCTATTACGAATTATTAGAAACTACACTTACATTGAGGTTGTACAACCTCTTCTTAAATGACAATCCTACTTTGAATCTTTAGAACCTAGAGTTATTAAATTCAAAAACCTTATCTGACTATGGAAATCCTCTCTAACCCTGAATTGAATCTTCAGAATTTAAAGTTGTCAAACTGAAGACCGTACTTTAAAGCTTTTTAAATGCCTTCTTAACACTGACCGTATGCAAAATTTTTAGAACCTGCAGTTGCCAAAATCAAGACCCTAAATCGACGCTCTAAAACCTATCTAACCATATTTTGAATCTCAAGAACTATAGCTGTGAAGCTCAGACCACTACTTTGATGTTGTTAAACCGCTCCTTTGACAGAAACGCAGTTTCGAATCTTTAGAACCTACATTTATTAATTGTACGACCCTCCTTTAAGGCTGTTCAACCTTTCCTTTGATGGTAACCCTATTATAAATCTTCAGAATGTACAGTTAATAAACACATAACCCTACTTCGGTGATTAAAACCTCTTGTTTGGTAACCCTATTTAGAATCGTAAGACCCCTTATTTTTAATCACAAGACCCTACTTTGACGCTCTTAATTCTCTACTTTAATTATAACTCTTTCTTGAATGACTAGAATCTAAATTCGTGAAAACCAACACCCTACTTTGAAGCTTTTTAAATTGCTTCTTAATACTGACCCTATTTAAAAATTTTAGAACCTGTAGTTGCCAAAATCAAGATCTTAAATGGACGCTCTAAAACCTATCTAACCATGTTTTGAATCTTAAGAACTATAGCTGTGAAGCTCAGACCACTACTTTGATGTTGTTAAATCCCTCCTTTGACAGGAACGCAGTTTGGAATCTTTAGAACCTACATTTATGGATTTGACGACCCTCCTTTAAGGCTGTTCAGCCTTTCCTTTGATGGTCACCCTATTATGAATCGAAATAAACCACAGTTGTCAATCACAAGACCCTACTTTGACGCTCCTTTAACTCTACTTTAATGATGACCCTATTTTAAATCTTTAAAACCTATATTTATTAACCGCAAAACCTCACTCATGTTAGAATCTGTAAATTCTCTCTAACTCTGATTTGAATCTTTGGAATCTACAAATTCCAAACTAAAGATCCACTTTTAAAGCTTCTCAACCTATCCTTGAATGGTAAACCTCTTAGAATCATCAAAACCTACAGTTCTTAATTTAGAAACTCTAATTTGACACTATTGAACATCTTCTTTAATGATGATACTTTTTTCAAACCTTATAGAACCTGCAGTTAACAAACTCAAAACTCTTAATTGAGGCTGTAGAACCTCTCTAACCCTATTTTTGTTCTCAAGAACCTATAGTTGTCAAACTCAAGACACTACTTTGATGTTGTTGAACCTCTTCTTTAATAGAAAGGGTTTTTCGAATCTTTAGAACCTACAGTTGTTAAACTGAAGACCCTCCTTTGAGGATGTTCAACCTTTTCTTGATGGTAGAACCAACTCTGATGCTCCTTTGCCTCTAATTTAATGATAACCCTATTTTGAATCTTCACAATCTACATTTATTAAACGCGAAAACCTACTTTCATTCTATATATCCTCCCTAACCCTGATTTTAATCTTCGGAAACTGCACTTGTCAAACTTAAGACCCTAGTTTGACGTTCTTTAAACAATTTTTTAGTACTGACCCTATTTTAAATCTTTAGACATTACAATTGCTAAACTCAAACCCCTAAATTGACGTTTTAAAACCACTCAATCCCTATTTTGAATCTTTGGAACCTATTGTTGTCAAATTCAAGAAACTGCTTTGATGTTGTTTAACCTCTTCTTTAATAAAAACGTTGTTTCCAATCTTAAGAACTTATAGTTATTAAACTTAAAGCCTTCCTTTGACGCGGTTCAACCTTTCCTTTGATGTTAGCCCCGTTTAGAATTTTTACAACCCACAGATGTTAATCTCAAGACCGCACTTTGACGCTCTTTAAACTTTACTCTAATGATGACCCTATTTTGAATCTTTAACACCTATAATTATGAAACTCAAAACCCTACTTTGACGCTGCAAATCATCTCTAACCCTGTTTTGAATCTTTAGATGTTGCAGTTGCCAAACTGAAGACCCCACTTGGATGCCTACTTTGATCCTTTGTAAACTCTTTGTTAATACTAAACCTATTTTAAATCCTCAGAAACTACATTTGTCAAATTTAAGGATGTTGACCATACTTCTTTTTTTTCCTACCGTCTTCAAATTGAAAACCTTAATTTATTACTGAAAAGCCTATCTAACCCTATTTTTAATATTTATAATTTACAGTTGTCAAAGTGAAGATCTTGCTTTGACGACGTTCAACCGCTCCTTTAATGCTGCCTTTTTCAAATAATTTAAGCCTACAGTCTTTTAATTTAAAATCCTAATCCTATACTCAAAAACCTCTTTTACTTGAATTTTAATCTTTGGAACCAAAAGTTGTCAATATCAATTCTTTAAAGTTGTCAATACCTTAAAGCTCTTTGGCCTTCCCTTTAATGCTCAATTAATTTTGTCATTTCTAGAACCCACAATTGTCGAAATCAAAACCCTACTTTAACGTTGTAGCATATCTTTGACCCAATTTTGTTTCTTCAAATCTACAGTTGTCAAACTCAAAACTCTATATTGATGCTGTGAGACTTCTCTGACCCTATTTCAAATCTTTTAAGCCAAGAGTCTGCCAATTAGAAAAATCTACTTTGATGCTGAAAAACCTCTTTGATCCTATTTTAAATCTCTAGAACCTATAGATGTGGAAGTTAAGAGACGACTATTTTTAATCTTCTTAGCATACCGTCTTTGAATTTGAAACCATGGTAAAATACTAAAAAACTTTTCTGATCAAATTTCAAATCTGTAGAAGCTACAGTTGTCAAAATTCAAATCCTAATTTGACGTTGTGAAAACCCTCTAACCCTATTTTAAATCTTAATAACCTATAGTTGTTAAACTAAAGGAACTCTTTTGAAGCTGTGTAACATCTCCTTTAATAGTGACCTCGTTTTTATTCTTTGGAATCCACATTTGTCAATCACAAGACACTAATTGGATGCTCTTCAACATTTCCTTTAATCCCGACCCTATTTTAAATATTTAGAACCTTAATTTATTAAAATCAAGACCCTTCTTTGACACTATTCAGCCGCTTCTTTAATTTTTACCCTTTTTCAATCTTAGCCTACCTTCTTTCAATTCAAAACCTTACTTTGATACTGACAAACCTCTCTGATCATATTTAAAAATTCGAGAACCTCTAGTTGCATACATTTTTTTAATTCAAAACCCTACTGTCATGCTAAAGAATCTCTTTGACTCTATTTTAAACCATCATAAACAATAGTTGTTAATATCAAGACCATAGACTTGAAAGCTCCTTCAACCTTCCCTTTGATGTTGACGACTATATTTTGAATCTTATTACCCTGTAGTCTTCAAATCTAAAAAATCTACTTTGATGCTGAAGAACCACTTTGAGCCTATTTTCTACATTTGGAACCTACTGTTGTTAAACACAAAACCTTAATTTTCGGCTGATCCTATTTTGAATTATTAGAATTTACATTTGGCAAACTTAAGACACTAATTTGATGTTGTTTAACCTGTCCTTTCATGATGATACTATCATCAATCTTTGTAGCCTACTTTGTACCCCAATTGAAAACCCACGTTCATGCTGAAGATCATCTTTGACTCAACTTTGAAGCTGTAGAACCAACTTTTGTCAATCTAAAGATAAAAGACTTTGATGCTCTTTAAACTTTTCTTTAATGATGACCCTGTTTCGAATCATGAGAACCTAAATTTTTTCAAACTCAAATCCTTACTTTGACACTGTAGCACCATTCTGAACTCACTTTGAATATTTATAAACAGCAATTGTCAAAATGAAGACCTATCTTTTTAAACTGAGCAAGCCTATTTTGGAACTTTAGAATCTACAGTTTTGGAACTCAAAATCCTACATTGAAGCTATTCAACATCTCCTTTAATACTGGCTCAATTTTTAATCTTTTTCGCCTACAGTCTTCTAATTTGAAAATCTACACTGATTCTGAACAAAACCCCTCTGACCTTTTTTAGAATTTTTAGAACCTACAGTTGTCAGATTCAAACTCAACTTTAAAGCTGTTGAACCTGTTGGATGCTGGTCCTTTTTCGAATCCTTAGAACCACCATTTGTTAAACTCAAACTCTACACTAATGCTTTGCCACGTCTCTGGATCCTATTTTGAATCTTTGATATCTATAGTTATCAAACTCAAGATCCTACTTTGACGCTGTTAAAGCTCTCTGAACCGATCTCGAATTGTTAGAACATACTATTTTCAAACTCAAAAAAGTACTTTCAAGCTATAAGACCTCTCTTAACCTATTACGAAACTTTCAATTTTACAAACAACAGTTGCGAAAGTATAAACCTCACTTTGACGCTGTTTGGTGTCTCCTTCAATAATAAATCTATTTTGAATCCTTAAGACCTACACTTGTCAAACTGGAGACCCCATTTTGACACTGTCCAACCTCCTCATTAATGGTGATTCAGGTAGTTGGACTAAATTTCGACTCGCGCGCAGAATCGGTACAAAGAAACTTTCGATGAAGAAATCGATGTTGCGTGAAGCAAGAGGTAGGCGTGATCTTGTTCCTACTATTATTCAATATTTAATTAGTGAGCGGCCACACGTCAGCTGTCAAAGTAATCGTTTAACTCTATTTGAATTTTGATGCGCTTTCAAATCCATTTTGCTGACTTGAAAGATTTGCAATATTATTGTACGTGCTAGGACTTTACAAAAAAAAAACTTAGTGTAATTTTTACCCCTATTTCAGAGTAATCCTTACCTGCAACAAAAATTATAATTTTTTTTGCAGATATTGTTGCAAAGATAATTATCTTTAGTTTGTTTGTATCTTCTTTTGATTCGATGCAAAAAAATGCTACTTTTCCTACTTAAAGTACAGTAACTGCTGGCTATAATAAATAAAAAATAATAAAAATTTAAAAATATTAGAATTAACAAATGAAAATGCTAGCTCTTGAAACAGTGGAAATAGGATGATTTTTCAGCAAAATAAGAATATAAGAAAAGAATAATTATATTAAATAAACCTAATGCAGATACCAAATTTACATTAAATTCAATATGAAAATCTATAATATCTTGAGACTTCAATGCGAAATGTATTTCATTTTTAACAAAATAATTCAATTTTTAAACAAAAAATATTTCCAACCAAAAATTAGTATCAATTTTTAACCTAAAATAGGCCAAATTTCAAAAAAAAAAAATTAATTTTTCATCGACCAGTTGCATTAAAAAACCAATAATCAATCTTTAAAATGTAACATAAATTTTTTTAGCAAAATAGTTAAATTTTTTAAAATGTAGTTTAATTTTCAGGCCAGCAAGACGAATTTTTTTCAAAAAAAGATTTATTTTAGAAAAAAATGTAATTTTTACCAAGAAAGATGAATTTTACTTGAGCAAGATTAATTTTCTACGCAATAAGACGAATTTTTTAAACTTATTAAAACAAATTAAAATGATTAAAATTAGTTTAATTTTCATTCAAGTAGTTGAATTCTCTATCGAATAAGTTTAGTTTTTTACAAAAAAGTTAATTTTCGACCAAATGGTTTAATTTTTTACCAATTTTTTCAATTTTTTAAGTGAAAAAGATTTTTTTCAACCCAAAAATATACATTAAAAACAAAAAGTAATTTACAATCAAATAATTGAAATATGATGTTCCAGCAAAGAATCGATTTTCTACCACATATTCAAATTTAAAAAAAAATCATTGGTAATTGTCTATTTTCTATCAAATGAGTTTAAATTTTAATAAAAAAGTTAATTTTCCAATTTTGTTTTAAGTTTTAACCAAATTGTTAAATGTTTTGAGTAAAAAGTACGTATTTTCAAACTCAAATATAAATTACAAAACAAATAGTATTTTACTATCCAATACTTTAAATCTCAATAAAAAAGATTTTAATTTAAAAGCACATAGCTAAATTTAACTAAACAAGATTAATTTTTATTATTTTTAATAGTTGAATTCTCAATGAAGTGCTTATGCTTTTAAATTAGGAAAATTGTAAAAAAATAATTAAATTTTAAACTGAAAAGGATAAATTCTTAATAAAAAAATGTTATAGTTAAGTTTACAGTGGAAAAACTTATTTTGGAACCAAAAATAAAACAAATTTCCAGCAAAAAGTTGCATTTTCTACAGAACAATTAAATTTTTAATCAAGTAGTAGAATTTTTAACCAAGCGAAATAAATTCCGGACCAAAAATGTAATAGTGGACTTTTCAAAAAAATAATAATAATAAAATAAATTCTAACCAGAAAAAGGTTGCATTTTCAAACAAAAGAATTATTAAGACAAAAATATAAATTTTCAACAAAACAATTTTAATTTATTCACAAAAAAGTACATTTTCTGCCAATCGGTTTAATTTTTCATCAAATTGTCGAATTTTTAAGTCAAAAAGACGAATTTTCTCCAAAAGAGTTGAATTTTCCACCCAAAATTATACATTTTTAAAAAAGTAGATTAAAATAAAAATATTGATATTCCAGCAAAAAGATTTTAATATAAAATCAATTATAGTTGAATTCAACAAAAAAGATTATTTAAAAGAATTTTGATAGTTGAAGACCTAACCAAGTTTTAAACTTTTAACTAAAACGAAATTTTAACAAAATAGTTAAATTTTTATATAAAAGATACATTTTTAATAACAAATTTTATAGTTAAATTAACAGTTAAAAAAAATTATTTTGAAACCGAAAATGAAACAAATTTTCAAATTTTCAATAATTAAATTGTCAAACAAATAGTAGACCAAAAAAATTTACATTTTTAAACAAAACAGTTGAATTATTAAGACGAAAATATAAGTTTTCAACAAAACAAGTTTAATTTTCTACTAAATAGTAACATTAAAAAACTAGTTTATTTTGATTAAAAGAGTTGGAATTTCTACAAATAATTTTAAAAAATAAGAAAAAAGTAAATTTTTAACCAAACGGTTTAATTTTGAAGTAAAAAAGATGATTTTGTTCAAAAAACTGTTAAATTTTCAAAAAAAAATTTAGTCAAATAATTGATATTAAAAAAAGAATTTTAATTTCCATATAATATAATTTAATTGAACAAAAAAATATTAAGTATTACCATTTGACAAAATAGTTAAATTTGTATGTAAAAAAGATACATTTTTAATGAACAATGTTACACTTAAATATCTAGTTCAAAAAATTATTTTTGAACCCAATATGAAACACATTTTCAACAAAATAGTTAAATTTTTAACAGAATAATTAAAATTTTAAACAAATAGTCGAATTTTTAACCAAGCGAAATTAATTCTCGAACAAGAATGTAATAGTAGACTTTAAAAAAAAAAATAAATTTCAACCAAAACCAGTTGCATTTTTACAAATAAAATTATTTTACTATCCACAGATACATTTTTAAAAAATATGAAGGCAAAAAGATATTATCTAGTTGGAAATGAATTAATTGGAAATGATGAATAGTTAAATTTAATCAAGAAATATTTAATTTTAATAACATAATTGAATCTTCAACCAAAAATGAAATTTCAGACCCAGAAAATTATATATTTACCAAAATAGAAAAATCTTTAACTCAAACAGATCAATCCTAAAAATCTTTCAAAACAAAATAGTTGAAACCCTGAAAACAGAAGATTAAATTTTAACTGAAAAGTAGAATTTTCATTTAAAAAATTACATTTCCGCGAAAACAGATGATTTTTTTAAATTAAAAAGATAAGTTTTGAAAAAAACTATTTAATTTTTTTGATTAAAAAGATTTCAATAGACTTTTAACTATCAAAATATAAATTTTAAATACAAAAAATGCGAATTTTTAACTATAAAGGATGACTTTTTAACAAAATTGTTAAAATTCTCTACCAAATATTTGCATTTTTTCCAATACAGATAAAATTTTTCACAAAACAAATGAATTTTATTTGAAATAAAAATGTTTATACAGTTGAATTTTCATTTAAACAAGCTTCCAGTTAATTTTTCAAGGTCAAAATATGAATTTTCAAACAAAAAAGAAGTTTCTAAGGAAAAATTTAATTTTTAATCTAAAAGATGAATGTTTTCAACCAGAAAAGGATGCTTTGTTAAAAATTAGTTGAATTTTCTGTTAAGTAGTTGCATTTTTATCCATGAAAGATCAAATTTAGCATTATACATATAAATTTGTAATTAAAAACAAAAAAAAACGATTCTTCAAAAAATGGTTTAATTTTCATCCAAACATTTTTATCCACGAAAGACGTAATTTTTGCTAAAGGAGGTGAATTTTAAGATCAACAAGACAAACTTTTAAAAAAGTTGAATTCTCCAACAAACAATTGCATTTTATTTGATAATGATGAAATTTCTTCTAAAACTAATGAATTGTGGAATAAAAACATTTAAAAAATAATTAACTTTTCAACCAAATAGTTAAATTTTTAGACAAGAAAAATAAAAATTTTATTAAAAAGGTAAACTTTTAATCAGAAAAACAAATTTTCAAAAAAATATTTGAATTTTCATCCAAAAAGATTTCAGTTGACTTTTTAACTCAAGAATTCGAATTTTAAACCAAAAGTCAATTTTTTAAGAACTAGTTTAACTTTCAGTAAATCAGTTGCATTTTTCTCCAAGAAAGTTTCAATCCTTTTACTGAAAAAAAAGATCTTTTAAAACAAAAATTCCGAAAAAATATTTTTTATCTGAAAAAGATTTCAGTTAACTTATCAGCAACAAAACATGAATTTAAAACAAAAGCCAAACCAAACAAGGAACTCTTTACGAATATTGTTAAGTTTTCGAACAAATAATAAAATTGATAAATAAAAAAAAACAATTTGGTTTGTTTAGAGCGCACTTGACAAGAACAGCATGAAGGCGTATTCACAAACCAAACGCTTGCAAAGTCGGGTTGGTATGGGCGGGATTTTTGAATTCGTTTTACTAAAAATACCGAATTGCCTTATAGAAATGTCTAATATTGAACAATTAATTAATTATTCGTCATCATTTATGACTTTCTTTAAAAAATTTATTCATTCTCTTGAAATTTAGAAGGGGATTATTTATATTCCATGAGAAGGCTTCTGCAGATTTAACGTTTTTCAAAATTAGAATAGAGAATACAATAATTGTATTTGAATGCATTTACAAAATCGCTTTTTAGTAGTATTGTTGGAAAAATGACATCGTTCGATAATAAATTATCTACTCATTACATTGGTGAAAGAAAATGTGGCTTAAGTACTTTCTTTCGTAGAAAAATTGACATCCAAAGTAATTTCTTAATCAATTCGATTCTCATCGAAAATTCAACATTTTAGTTTTATATTTATCTTTTTGGATTAAACATTAACTATCCCAGTTAAATATTCAACTATTTTTGTATAAAATTTATCTGCCGTTGAGACTTACTTTTTAAACTAAAATTTAATATTTTTAACTTACAAATTAATTTGTTTCAATTTTGTTGGACAATTTATATTTTTTAATTTAAAATGCATGTATTTGATTTAAAATTCTTTTTTATTCAACCAGAAACCGACTTTTCTCCGTACCATTATAATATTTGGAAAGATTTCAACTTTCTTAATTAAGAGGAGTTATGAAATTCGGTTATAATATTCTACAGGCACGGAGAAAAAAGGTCTAGTTAGAGTTACTACGCTCGGCCTAGTTGCGAACTTATAGTACGCTGAACTCAGAATT
>JAAAKG020021552.1:0-20273 GCA_010014905.2 Druon quercuslanigerum | reverse complement strand
ACATGTAAAGGTTATGTAGTGGTTATGTAAAGACTCTCAAACCCGTAAAAGGGAGAGAGTATAAACAAATAAAGAACCTTAGAAGTTCCAATTAAGAAAATGAACTTTAACGAAGATTATAAATCCTAAACCAAAATCAACTCAATTAAAATATTACAAAAGTAATTTTTCAACAAAACAATTGCATTTAAAAATAAAAGACAGATACGAAAATCCTACCAAGCGAGAAAAATATAAAAAATAGCAAAATAATTACGAAGCCAAAGTTTAATAAATTACAATTTTTTTGAAAAAACCGGGTTTAAACAGGGAGGTAGAAGGTAAAATTATTTTGTCACAAAGAACCAGTTCTTTGGGTTTCAAGTTTAGGAAGCGTTAAGCGTCAGCTTGCCTCTTTTTCAATGGCCTCAAGAAAATAATATAAATTAAACATTTAAAGTAAATAAAACAAAAATAGATAAGCTACGAGCTCACGTAAGAATGTAACACAATTTTTTAACTATTTTAGAAATTTTTCTTGGGAAAAAAAACAAAGGTTCGTAGCAGTGACTCTGTGTCTTAAAATCAATAAATATAAGGCTAATTTTTCGAAAGTTATCAACATAACATAGACATAATATACTATTCAGTGATTATTCAAATCATTAATTTCTGGCGAGTTCGTTTTTTTTTCTAAGAAAAGTTCAGCCGCTTAGTTTGAGATGTCAAAGTTTCGACCTTTAATATTTAAATTCTTTACACAAGTGTGCAAAAGCAACAAAAATGATTTCCAGATTTTCATGGCTGACCTATTTTTTTAGAGATTATGACAAACATATTTCTTAAAAGCACCAACGGGTGAAACCTGAAAATAAAAAGACACCGACTACAGTGCACACTTTACAATCTGATGAAACACCAAAATAAGCATTCGTAACATTGCAAGTCAAATTATTTCTTATTGCGTTGAGTAGTGTTTCCTTAGATTCGAAAAGATGAGGGTCGTCTATATCCTGGTCGTGTCTTCGGCGATGATTCTTAATTGTATTGGTAAATATAATAATATAATATATCTATGATTTCGATTAGAATTTTTGAAGCTTCAAGCTATGCTGACGTGAACCCATAGGAGTATCCCATATGTGAACGTGAACATATGGTACATTCCCAGATGTGCGGGGATCCCCTAGCGGGCCTTGTGGACGAAACGATTACGCAGCCGCCTTACGTTAAAGTGATCACATAGTTCCAAGTTACACCGGCGAGCCAACAGTAATTCTGTTAGGAATAATTCAGCATAAATACGAGAGTGGATCAGTTTCACGACGGCGCAGAAGTGTTTTCGGCAGTAGCTCTGTCACTCTGGCACTGCAGGCTTCTGCGCCGAAGCGAATCTAGCCACTCTTATTTAAGCTAGCTTATTCTACGAAGTCTGACTGTAGGCTCGCCGTTATAGCTGGGACCACTAAAAAAAATTTCATTTTCTCATTTATTCCCAACATGACATAGAATTTCAACATATACATTTGAATTTAATTATTTGTATTAATTAATCTGTCAAAAATTCACAAATTGAGGGTGGCATTTGGAAAAAATATTTAGTTAAATTTTTTTTATTGAGGATTAGGCGTTTTAAATCTTGTTGGAAATTTTTTTTTAACGATTTTCTTTTACTAAACATTTATTTTAACTAAATATATAATAGTTAAATTTTACATTAATAAATCTTAAATGTTCAGCAGTTCTATTATCCGCATCAATGTGACTTTTCTTATCACTGCCCTTCAAATGAGACACAATTCTTAATTATGCGTGCGTCATGATTTCCGCGATAAACAAGTTTTTGATCGAAACAAAGGCAGCAAAAGCGCGCAGTCATTTTTTTAAACATCTCGCAAGAGATGCCTAATTTTTGGGGCAAGATTATGAAATTTTTGAAATAAACAGCTTAATAGTTAAAAAATGTTTATTCTTAGTACCTTCGAAAGCGATTGCGCAAATATTTTTCAATTTTTCAAATGCTTCAGTTACAAACCCTTGTTATTTTAAGAAAATTTTTCAATATTTTTGAATTTTTGAATTGAATCAGTAGATAAAAAAGTCATTTCTCATATACCCATAAAAAACTTAAAATAAAAATTGACATGATTTATTTAATAAGAAGAATAAGAATCAGCATTTTCAAAAATTAAATTTTCAATTTCAAACTGTGTATTCTGAACAAAAACTGGAATACACAAATGACATGTTAACCCAAAAAAATTTTTAATTAAAAATGAAATATAGTTGAATTAAGTATGAAAAAGTCACAGGTTTAACAAAAAAGCTGAATCCTTGGGCAAGAAAATTAATTGTTGAGTTACAATCTTAACCACAAGAGAATAAATTTTGTTTAAAATAGTCATGTTTTATACAAAAAAGTTCCATTTGCAACATAATAGTGGACTTTTGAACAAAAAACAAAATTATTCTCAAACTAAAAAAATATATAGTGCAATTTTCAACCGAAAAAGGTTTATCAGTCATGAAAGAAAAAAAATTCACGCAAAGTACAATTTTAAGGGATAAATAATTTTGAATAAAAAATAAACTTTTGAAATAAAAGTTATTTTTTAAATTTGTCTGTTCATTTGTTTTTACAGTTATTTACATATATTATTTTTAAGATTCTTCATAAAATTAATAAAACCTAACGATTTCAGGTGTCGAAAAATTGCGATATTTTTGTTGTTCAGAATATTAAAAATTTTTGGGAAAAATTCGAATTAGTTTCAAATTTTTTTTTTACTTCTAGACATTTTCAAACTTTGTAGCAATCTTTTTAAATGTTTTGGTACCTTTTAAAATTTTCTTTAAAAATTTAATTTCCAAAACAGAAGATCATCAAAAATCTTTTCAACTATCTTGAGCATTTTTTTTTAATTTTCTTGAAGCCTTTCAAATTTCTTAAAAGGCTTTTGTCCTTTTGTTAAAAGTTTTTAATATTTATATATTTTTTAAGTTTTGGGAATCTTATATTCAAATTATTGTTAAACCATTTCCAAAACTCTTAAAGATTGTAAATGCTTTTAAAATGGTTTTTAAAAAATGTTCCACTTTTTGTCAAATTTTTAATTAAAGTAAAATAATAGTTAATTATTGATAAAATTATTATTTTTTATATAAACATTTTTGGTCCATAGTACTCGCTTTGGATCATGCTAGAAGTTGGACTTTTTTCTGAGAATTTAACTTCTTGTCCTCTTTTCAATTGAAATGGTTTAACATTAATTACAATTCAGCAAACATAAATATTGAAATTAAAGATTATTATTTCAACAATTCATTATTTATTATTTAAATTATTTTCGCAGACATTTTTTTTTGTTAAAACTCACATTTTAGGGTTACAGGTTCAACTTAAATCCCCTTTATGGAAAAATTAAACTTTTTTTTTGTTGAAAATTTTTCTTTCCAAAAAAAAAACTTTATCTTTTTTAGCATAAACTAGATCATTCTTGCATGTAAATACAACTGTTTTTTTTTAATTTGCCTTTTTGGATTGAAAATTTTACTATATACGTAAAAAATTGCTTTTTATTTAAAATTCATATCCTAATGTAGAAAGTTCAACAGAAATCCTGTTTGAATGAAAATTAAATAATAATTAAATAATATTAAATTTAATATAAATTTATTTTTAAGTTTAACGTAAGTATACTTATATAATGCAATTTATATTGAATATTCAATTATATAACCTTTTAATAAATAATCAATTTATGTCAACTAATTTTTAAAAATTACATTTTAATCTTTATTTAATTTAATATTTTGAAAAAATTATTCAGCTAATAATTAATGAATTATTTCACAATATGAAAAGGTTTTAACTCTAATTTTCACTAAAATATTCAAATAATTTTAACTTAATATCTTTTTTTCAAACTTGAACTATTTTTTCTTAAAATTTTATTTATTAATGACATTTCTAACTAATTCCTGAAATCATAGGTTCTAATATAATCAATTAATTATTCAATTAATAATTTTTAAATTATATTTTCTGTAAATTTGAAAAAGCATTTCTATATATTCCATTTATTAATAAAATTAAAAAATAATTTTTTAGAAATTGAAATTATTCAATTATAATTTTGAAAAATGAATTTAGATACTCATTTCAATTTACGAGCATTAGGAAAATTATGTAATTATAATAGAGGTCTTCTACTTAAAACAGTACATTGTGCTATGAGTCGAGAAAATGGTCGATTGTAAATGAGCATCCGTTTGACGCGCGAGCGAAGCGAGCGCGGTAAGAATGCGAGTTCACAATCGACCATTCTCCACGAGTTGCACATACTATTTTGTCCAAATACCACATGAAAAATTAGCACATTTTTGCAAATTGAAAACAGTGGAAGAGACGATCGTTTTCGCTACTATTTTTAGTTGTAAAAAGTGGTATTTTCGACGTGGGTGTTGGACAAAATAAACTTGTATTGTAAAATTAAAAGCTAATATTGAATGACATAATCAGAAAGTAAATAATCAATTCATAATACATAATTTAAAAAACTTCAAATTTGATCTTTATTTATCTCAATATTGACATCAAAATTAATCTGATAAAAATTAATGATATAGTTTACAACATAAGAAGCCTCGCGCTATTATTTTCATTGGAAAAATCAAATTATTTTTAAGTTTATATATTTTTTTAATTTAAACTTTAAGTTTGGAATATTTTTATTCCTTTTTAAATAAAACCAAAAAAATTTAAATATTAACAGAATTTTTATATAAATATTCCATCATCTCAAAACGAAAAAATGATTAAACCATTATTTTTATTGAAAATTAAAATAATGTAGAGATTTAAAAAATCAGTTTTATTTAAACAATCAAATAACTTTCACTTCACATATTTTTAAATTTAAACTTTTCTTTGCTTAAATGTTAAATATAATTCATTATAAGCTTTTAACTAATATTAGAAAATATAAATTTCAGGAGAATCGACTAATAATTAATGAATCAGTAAAGAACATAAAAATCATTTGAGAACGATTTTCATGGAAATGTATGGACATATAATTTTTAAAAATTGGATTTAGATACTCATTTTGCAACATCACTAACATTAGAAAAGTAATTGTAACGCAGATATTTTTAACAAAAAATTTATTTTATCATAGAAATAAGAGCCAATATTTAATTCCACAACCTAATTACCAATAATAGTAGTAGTAATATATAAAAATAGTAATAAATTATTTTCATAAAAACGTCAAAATAATATTGAACCTATATTTTAAAGTAAAATTAAAGTATTAATAATTTTTTTTTAAATTTTATAAAAACTTAAAATATATTGGCACACAATTTTGAAGATTGAATTCAGATAATTATTCCCTATATGAAATAACATAAGCCCAAAGTAAATAATAAATTTATTTTCTTAGTTAAACAATATTTAACTTTAATCTTAATGTAAGTTAATATTATAATCAAAACTAGTCATCTAATAATAATTAACCAATAGATAACATGAAAAGCGTTAAATTAATTATTTTTATTAAATTATTCAAAGAATTTTCATTTTAAATATATATTTTTTTCTTAATTTGCACTTAGCTTTCTGTCACTTAGATTTAGTAATCAACTAATAACAACATAATTAATCAGTTTACAAGATAAAAGAGCATAAAAACATTATTTTCATTAAAAAACATAAATGATTCCTAATTTATATTTTACTTTAAACTCATAATTGCATTTATAAAAAATAAAGGAGTTATAATAACACTCAAAGAAGACATAAATTGTACTTTATAATATAAAATAAATAAAATAATAATATAAATAAAAAATAAAAAAAATAATATAATATATATATAAAATGGTAAACAAAAATGATAATGAATTACTCGAAAAATAATACTCTGCAGTCATAATCACAAACACAAGACGTGTTATGGTTCCATTGAAGAAATGGAAACAAACTTTAGTTTGTACACGCAAAGGGTCCTCAGTGTACCGATACTTCAAATCCATCAATTCTAATTTCTTTACACAGTGTTCCAGCAATTTAACCGGTAACAGCTGTGTAAAATTTTGAAAAAATTGATTTAAAAAAAAATTAAATTGGTAGTGAATCATGTTAAAAGTGATGCCCCAAAGTGATTTTTCAAAGAAAATTTTACCCTACTCAAGAGCGTCGGGCGCATGGCACCCTGTGGCGCGGTCGGGCCCGCGCGGCGCGCTGAATGCTCCGAAATGTTTACCTGTTTCTGATATCAAAAAAAAAAAAAAGAACAAGGAAATAGCCAATTAAAAAATAAACTCTATGGTGCTGGTATCGCCGACTAAAGATAAAAATCACCAAAAGTTCATAATTTCAAAATTTTTTATGATTTTGTAGGATTTGAAACTTTAAACGTGGATTTTTTTGATTTTAATCAACGGCGATGACGAAACAAATGGTGCCGTGGAGGCCTCTCTGAAAAATACTTTCGAGTTCATATCTCGCTACAGGCGCCATTTTATTTTTTTAAACATTAAAAAAATCAATTTATGTTGTCAAAAACATATTTAATAAAGTCCTCTAATTGAAACTGAAATATAGTACAAAGGATATTTGAAAAAAATTCAAAAAATGACATTGAAAAACCATGCTCCACACAGGTGTTACCCCTTAAGTATTTCGAAAAATATTAATCCGTTAGCAATCGATTAATTCGTTTACAAATTAAAAATAAACCAACAGTTATTTTAATGCAGGAGTTCAAATAACTTTTAGTTTATATTTTTGTAAACTTTAGAATTAATAATATCCTTTTATACTAATTTTCGGAAAAAATAATTAATAATTAAATTCTCATGCTCATTTTACAATATCATAATTACAGGAGCCCCTAAAATCGCAATGTATAATCCCGTGCAGAAATATCCATATTTCGAACTTAATATCTATCTGGTCCTGATCAGGATTCCCGATCTGGCCCCAATCGGTAGAATTCTGTGGCCCACACTTGAGGCAGATCGGGCCAGACCGATCTCCAACTCAAAGCCATCTCCATGCTCTCAGAGAAATGGTGCTGCTTATTATTTTCTAACACTGCAGTGAAATTCGAATATTAACCTAACCTCAAATAAATAAATAATAATTACATTGTCTTTTTACAATAAATGTGAAGGAAATAATTATAGATTGCATTGTAAGTGTTTCGGAAGATAATAATGTTTAACCCGTTCAATTTATGAATTTGGAAATTTGATTTCTAGAAAATAAATTTCCTGGTGACATCAAACGTACTTTCATGTGAAACTAATAGATTTACGATTACATCAGTCAAAATTAAACTTTAGTTCTATTTTAATAATAAATTCATTTTAAAAATACATTAAGTACAACTTTTAAAAACTTTAATTTGGGACTTACGTATTAGTATAAAAATATCAATTGAGCTATCCTCCCAACGAGGGCTCCTCACTCAACTGCTCATTCGTCAAAGCCAGCTTCTAATTGGTTGCTTTTGGCGCGCAGTTTAAAATGCTGAGAATTTTTTTCTTTTTTATTATAAATAATAGAATTTCAACTTATACAAATGGATCCTGAATGTGAAAGTATTTTTGTCTATATTTCTTCTTAGCAAAAAAAATAAAGATATCCTTGTAAATGATAGCTAAATTTTCTGGCGAAAAGATTATGTACAACTATCTTTCCGAATTTTTCCAGGAGTAAAACAATTGACAGGGAATGGAATTTTTTTACAGAGAAATGTTAATAAATCGTAAATTATTGGTCATTTTCCAATTATTTTCGTTCTTCAAGTGACAAATGAAACTTTTTGTACACATTCGAAAATGTTAAGTCGTAGGCAATCTGTGCGCCAAAAATTGATACTATCATTTAGTAGGATTTTATTTTTTTCATTTGCTGAGAAGTTTTATGACAAAAAAATTGTTTGCAAGGAATGAAAATTGTTGAATAAATTATTTCCGGTTATTAAACATTTTTTACATGAAAAACCAACCTTTTCCTCGCTACTTACAGCATCTACAATAATCTTAGGTTCATTAAAAGTATAATTACACCTTTTTTTCTGTAAAGTGTTCTTTACGTATCCGTACTACCTCAATTTTAACTAAAAATACTAATGCCCTTTTGTATAAATATTTTTTAGCTGTTACTTGTGCTATACAGGGTGTCCCAGAAACCTCGTACCGCCAATAACCAGGACATTGCTTTTTAAATTTTGAGCAGAAAAGTCCTTTGTCTTTTTTCGAAATTCTCAAAAATAAGCGAGATATTCAATATTTCATTTGGCTAATCAGCACGCTTGGCGAGAACAGCGCCAGTGGCGTAACAGCGGTTTTCAAAGTCGAAATTGAAAAAAGAATTCTAATCCCGAAATAGCAAAGATTTTTCTCAATCTGAAACAAAATTTTTCTAAGTAAAAAATAAAAAACTTTTCTAAGTAATAAATTGCAAAAATTTTGTTAATTTCGAAATCGCGAAAGGCAAAACAATCAATTTTGTTTAAAAAAAAATTTCGGAAGAATTACAATTACGCGAATTGAAAATTAAAAACATCTGGTCATCGTCAAGCACTGTTTCGATTCAAACATAAATAAACAAACAAAATTCTCTCGGGGGCCCCATGACCGCTGTTACGCCACTGGCGCTGTTCCCGCCAAGCGCGCTGATTGGCCAACAGAAATATTGAATATCTCGCTTATTTTTCAGAATTTCGAAAAATGGCAAAGGACTTTTCTGCTCAAAATTTAAAAATCAATGTTCTGGTTTTTGGCCGTACGGGGTTTCTGGGACACGCTGTATATGAAACCACCGAGATTTGAGCAACATTGAAACCTTTTTTGTAATTTCGAAATATTGAGGTGGCCGTCGAAAGGAGAAACTGATCAGGTACCGATCGGGCAACATTCGGGTTTTCCGACCTGGTTCCGGCCTGTGCGTTTATTTAATCGGCGATATGGCCCCGATTGAGATTCCCGGTTTGGCCCCGCTCGGGGCCAGATTAAAATTTCTGCACGGGATTCTGTATTTGCACCCACTGTGCTCTGCGGTCGGTCAACAAAACTTAACATACCAATAAACGGATGGACGAAACTCTGGATGGATAAACTATTAGAAAAAGTATGAGGAGGATTGTTAAAGAATATGATAATAATTTTATTAATACTTAGCAAATTAAGGTCGTCGATCAACATCCAAATCTTTTGGAATAGTTATGGTGAGTTTTGTATATATCAGCATTCTTTTTACAGAATCAGCAAAGAGGGGAGTAGACGATGCGACGATGCCTCCTCCTAAAAGTGGTAGAGTTATGAATTCAGAAGATATAGCTGACCTGATGCGTAATTTTGATACTCTGCAATATCAATATGGCGGAAACAACATGTACTCACCTTCTCCTCAAAATGGCGCCCTTTTGACGCCAGCTGATATAACAAACCTATTAAGTGATTATGATGCTAAGACACACCCACTTTTCCAGGATCACGGACACTATATGTCTGTGCCTTCGTCTCCTGCATCATATAGCAGCCACCCTAATCAACTTGTATCAGTACCACACCGTAAGTTGAAATTTTATGTATTTTGTTGGAAAGTTGAACATATTTTGGAAGGAAACTATTTTCTTTGTTTCAAAATTAATATTTTTTCGATTAATAAACAGCAAACATGTTTGGTTTTTTATAAAATTGGTCGTATTTGCGTTGTTGATTATGATTGCGATCAGACTTTATTCCAAAAACCGCAAAAATGCAAATTTAAATAAGAAAATCAAGTTCTGAGCATTTTTGATCATTTTTGGTCAGTTTCGACCCGCGATTTTGAATTTTTAAATCAAGCATTAGATTTTGATTCAGCACCATAAAAACCCTAAGTTTTATCAATATCCGAATATTTTGAATGTTGAGTTCCCCGATTTGAAATCTGACGCTTAATTAAAAAAAATAAAAATTGTGAATCCAATATGGAAAATCAACATTATCAAAAATGTTTGAAACTTGGTCGAATAATAACATTCATGACACTTATGTCATTGTTATCGTTGATCCGGAATCTGATGCCAAATGTAAGGTGAATGTAAGTAATAAAAAAATTATTCTAAGCAAAAAAAACAGTACGTCTAAGCAAATGATCTAGGTCTTAACAGTTTTTATCATTTTGAGCGGATGTATTTGACCTGTAATTTTTAATTTTAAAAATGAAATACGACTAGTTTTTGTCCGGATATTAGTCCCTAACAGCGAAGTGGTTAATCGAGAAATCAAGAAAAATTCTTATCAACAATTCAAACACACAAATTACACTATTTTGGTTCATGATGAATTGAACCAGTTCAAAAAATTTTTCTGTGTGAAAATTGCGTGATTTTTAGTTAATTTTCAAGTTCACAAGATTTATCTTTTCACTGTTGTATACGCTTCAATTACGAGGTTTTTTTTGTAATTATAAGTGAAGCAGTTGTTTTTTAATACTGAAAGGATGATGTCAGCACTATCCGCATTACTTGTTATTAATTATTTATTTTTTATGTGCTCCATACGAATGAATGGTTCAGTGATACATGTGGACCTTTCAATGACAGTGCTTTTCCCCTATCACTGACAGGTTGGTTAGTAGTATGCTAATGAATATCCAAAAGCTAGAAAATGGATATTTATCTGCTCAAATTTTAGCAGGCTTATTAGTAGATTACTGAAATCAATAAAAATGCCTTTTCTACCGAATTGGCGCGTCCATGCCGTATTAAATAGAGGCTGTTATAATTTGGTATAAGTGTATGGTTGTGCTCCCGCATACCTTAACCTTAAAGCGATTCATTGACGCGCGGTTCTAACAGCACACTTTTTGCAGATTTTTCCAATAAGTATGATCATCCAAGTTGGAGACAAGTTAAAAAAACATTAAAATTAACAGGAATAACGTTTTTTCACTCCGAACATGACTTATTTTCCTTAAAATTTATTTCCCTTGATCCTGTTACTGATTTGTTTTTCACGAATTCTCTGACTGGTTTCTATTATTGCTTATAAAGAATTATTATAAAAACCTTTTCTCTCCAGAAACCACTCACCGCAACACAAATTCGTTATTTCATATTTCACCTTATTATTTTTAACGATATTTGTTTCGACAGACGACAGTCCCCTGAATCCCTTGTACTGCCCAAGCTTTTAAATATCTTTTATACACTGTTTAGAAAATCGTTTCCCGGAGATATTTATATGCAATTTATTGTATCAATAAATAAATAAATTCATCCAAGGTGTCACTCACCGGTCGCATGTCGCTCTTCTCAACGCGCGCCGCGCGCGCAGCTCGCAAGCTAAACAGCACCTAGGGCGCGCTAATGTTGGTTCTCGCACTTCGCGCTCAGTCTTTCCATTTCCCCCACGTTTGTGCACAGGCTAGTTTAAACTATATATTAAGGAACCAAAAACTGTCATGTCAAATGCAGTGGGATATTATTGTTTACTTTTCAAAATCTATTGAATTAGTCAATTGAAACAATATTTTTTGTAACGATTTTTATCAGGTATTTGTAGAGATTTTGAAAATCGATCAATATTATTCAAATACACATAAGGCCGTGTGATGAGTGGGTCACGTGACCAGATTCCGACTGCAGCTACACTTGTTTTATGTAAGCTTGTTTTTGTATAAGCACTAAGACAGGTTGTTTTGGTTCCAAATTTTAATAATTAGGAAAAAATATATATATATTGCAAAAAAAACTTTTTTTTTAATTATTAAAATTTTAGACCCACTTAGTTAGACCCACTTATCAGATGGCCCTAATCTTTCTAGCTGAAGTCACAACTTCAAATACCTAATTAGAAAATGTTAAAAATCAATTCTGTAGGCTTATTAGCGAAGATAGATTTTTGTTTGCTAATTTCATCGTCCTTTGCATGATTTAGATCGATCTTCATAAATTTTTTTTATTTTGGCTCAAAAGTTCATCTCTTTCGGTTGTAGATTTTTATATTAAAGATTCACTTGTTTGGTTAAAACGTCGTCTTTTTAGATTAAAAATCTATTCTGCGAAATGTGATATTTCTAGGATCTATGTTTTTGGGGACGCTAAGCGAAATGTTAAGGTCGCTGACTTTAAATCTGATCTTAGATTTTCAAAATTAGAAATTGCGAGTCCAATTTGGTGGAGCAAAATTCTCAAACATGGAATTTTAAATAATAAAAAACTGCTTTTACGAATTAATTTGTAAAAAAACAACATTATAATTGCAAGATGAAAAATATTATGTGACACGACCGCCATCCCCAGAAATGTATTCGATTGAATTGAATCAGAATGAACTATATTCAATTAAAATGGATTGGAGTGGATTGAATTGGTATGAATTGGATTGGATTGTATTGGATTGGAAAGAATTGGAATGGATTGGATCGAAATAAATTCAATTAGAACGCATTGGATTGGAGTGCATTAGATTGGAATGTATTGTATTGCAATAGGTAGAATTAGATTGGAATGGATTGTATTGTATCAGTGTGGATCGGAGTGGTTTGGAATTGATTATATAATTTAACTAAAAGGAATTTGAGTCGATTGAAATGGATTCGATTCAATTAGATTGAATTGGAGTAGAATGAATTCGAATGTTTTGGAGTGCATTGAAGTGTATTTGTTCAGAGTGAATTGGAGTAGAATAGAATAAATTGGATTAAAAATTATTAGATCAGTGTGGATTAAAGTAGGGTGCAGTAAAATAAAATTGATTAAGTTGGATAGTATTGGAATAAATTAGATGAATTTAAATAAGTTAGAGTGGTTTGCATCATAGTGCATTAGATTGAATTGAGTGGATTTCAACGGAATTGATTAAAATGTATTGTACTGCATTGAAATGAAGTGGATTTGTTTGGAGTGGATTCGAAAGATTTAGATTTTATTCAAATGAATTGGGTCGTAATGGATTGGATTCGATTGGATTGAATACGAATAAATTGGATTTTAGTGGACAGGAATGGGTCACAATGGATTGTATTAGAGTAGATTGGAATTAATTGTGTTGAATGAGATTGATATGGATTGAAATGGATTGGAGTGTAGTAAAACTGTATTAACTGGATTGCGATGTATTGCTTTGAATTGGAATGGATAGGAATGAATTGGATTGAAATAAAATGTATTTAATTGGAACGGATTGGATTGAAATGAAATCAACTGAAATGAAGTGTAGTGGTTTGAAATTCATTAGATTCGATTGGATATGTAGTGGTTCGGAGTGGACTGGAATCGATTGGAATTGGAATTGATTGAAGTGGATTAAAATGGATTACATTGATTACCTTAAAATATATTGGAATGAGTTGTATTGGATTCGATTAGAGTAAATTATAATGGAATTGATAGCATTGAAGTTCTTAGCTGATAGGGCTTATAATCGACTGGTGTTATAAAAATAGTGTGTTACATTCGGCGCGTTCTCAACGCTCACAATTTCAAAGGGCCGACAAACACTAATACAGTCAAACGCAATTAAACCGAATAAAGTTAAATCATTTTCCTTTGAAATGCCCACATGTCCCCAAATTCTTACATGTCCCCAAATGCCCACTAATAAACGGACGAGAGTAAAATTAAGATGGTTGGCATGCAATTGATGCACAATTTATGTGGTAAAACGCTAATGGACAAAGTGATGTATACCTTCAAATTTCATCGACTTTTGTGAAGCATCTTGAAGTTTTTTTGCCGCGAAAAACTAAGACAATTCAGGAAAAGGGTTTTTAAGTCGTTTCTCATACATTTGGAATTAATTTTTTACCGATTTAAGGTCACGAAAACCATTTTTCTACAGGTCATCTTTGACGTGAAATTCCCCGCTCTTTTTAAATCCGCAATCAGAAATAGGGGTTCTATTTAAGAAAAGGGTCTTACCTCCATTTGACCTTCAAAATTGACCTTGAGGTCAAAATTGATGGTACAGTCAAATGTCATGCTCGGCCCTAGTCATACTTTTTGTTTAAACGATTTTTTCGTAGATAAAGTATTTTAGAATATCTTTGGGATTATAAATTAAAATGGGTCACCGTGTATATCAGCAGTGTTTTTACAGAATCATCATCGAGGCCCGGAAACGATTGGTATCCACCTTCTCCTCAAAATCATGCAGATTGGACAGCAAATCATATGACAAGCCCTACTAGCCAACGTAATCATCTTGAACAAATACCACACTGTGAGTTTAAAATTCATGTATTTTCTTGGAAAATTGAACAAATTTTGGCAGGAAATTCTTTTCTATATTTGGAAAATAATTTTTAACTGAAAATATAATTATTATATTTTCCATTTAAAATTTATCTTTTTTAATTCAAAATTTAACTACTTAGATCAAATTCCAACTAGCTTGCGAAACATTTATTTTGCTGCTAGATGTTTGATAATGTCAGTTGAAAACTGTTGGGTTAGATATTAAAATCCATTCTTAAAATCTCGTTTTTTCTCACTAAAAATTAACTAAACACATTTTCGAAACTATTTACATTTTGGTGATAAATTGTCCCTCTAAGTTTAAACTGAATTATTTATGTTTGTAAAAGAATTTAGATTCTTGGTTGAGAAATCATCTTTCTAGTTTCCTCGTTCTTGTGTTTAAAATTGAATTATCTATTTGAAAAATAACTTTTTTTGTAAAGAAATCGTGTTTTTGGGTTTAAAAATTTTCTTTTTACTTGAAAATTCAACAATTTGTTACCAATGTTCTCCTTTCTTAACTGCTAAATCTTTCTTTATAACAATTTTTTATTTTGTTTTGAAAGTTCAAACATTTTAGTTGGAGATATTTTTGTTGAAAATTCATCTTATTAAAGTAAAAAATCTACTAATTTAGTAAAAAATGCAAATATTTGATTAAAAACTAATATTTCTTACCACTTCACAGTCCGGCGAAAAAGACATATAGTACCAAAAATGTTTTCGAGAAAGAACACTTCTGAGTCACGTGATATTTCTAGGGACAATGTTTTTGGGGCCGCTAAATCCAAATTTGAAGTTAGATTTGCAAAATTAAAAATAACGAATCCAATATGGTGGAACACAATTTTAAAAAGTTTTTGAATAATAAAATAAATAAATGAAAATTTTTATCAAAAATTCAAACATGCGAATGTTTTTAAAATTAAAAAATATTTTATTTATAAAGAAACATCTAAATTGATCTTTCATGAATATGTTCAAACGTAACGAATTGTCTTAAAATATTCGAAATATTAAGAAATATACCTTTTCTTAAAAAAATTTTTAATCTTCTGAAGATTTTCCTAAAGAGATTCTTCCTAGTTCGTTTTTGATTTGTTTTACAATATCTTTATCATAATTCACGTATTCGGTTAAAAGTGTAACAACTTTGTGAAATATAATTTTTTTAATAAAAATAAATGTTTTAACTGAAAATGCAATTATTTTATGCTAAAAATGTATCGAGAGAAGATTTCAAAAAATTTTAAACAAAATTTGGATCTTTGTACATATTGAGAAATACTTTTCAATGTCGAAAACGCGAGTGTTTATCTTTGTTGAAAAATTTTCTTTGTTTTCTGTTTTAAAAAAATGTATATTATTTTCTTTTTATTTCTCAGATGTAATATTTCTAAAATATTGTTTCATTTATTAGAAAAAATCTCGCAGGCGGAGCCGCGAGTTTCTATAAAACATTATTTCTATAAAAGGATAAAGGATATTCAATGGTTAGGAGTATTTCAAGTTTCTTAAGGTCGCTGATTTTAAATCTAAAGTACAGATGTCAAAAATAAAAAAATAGTGAATCCGCTATAACGGATTGTATTTCTCAGCATAAAACGATATTAACGAAGAATTGCAGCACTGGGGTTGTCGGCTTTAAAATAAGAAAACCGAAAAACACTTGTATATTACTTTCCAGACAAATCAGTTTATTTTTAAAATTATTATCTGTTGTATTGGATTCGCTATTTTATAATTTGAAATTTTTATCTCCAATTTGAAATCAGTGACCACAGAAACCTTTGACTACTATTAATAATGAATTTCGCTTCATTAAAAAGAGTGCATTTCTTCCAAGATTGAAATTTAAATTACCCAAAATTATTATATTAACATCCTAATTTTAAGAATATTTTCTCTCTTTGGTTAGAAAACAACTGTAAGAATATGGCGCTTTTAATATTAGAATATCGTTTTTTCGGCGTACCCTGAAATGAATGTCAGATACGCTTATATTTTTTCCTGTGTTTACTATATGATTGCATTTGTTTAAAACATATAATCTTATGGTTTTTGTTCCAGACGGTGAGTATTCTTCTGCCATACAATCGGCTTCTGGCATGGGGAAGTATCCAGTTATGTATCCTGCGCATGACATGCAGCCTCAACCTGCCATGTATCATGCTCATAACGTACCCATTGCTCCTGGCATGTATTCTGCTCATGATATTCAGCCTCAAACTGCCATGCATCATGCTCCTAATATGCACAATTATCCTGTCATGTATCCTGCTCATGACACGCAGCCTCAACCTGCCATGTATAAAGATCCTAATATGGATATTGCTCCTGGCGTGTATTCTGCTCATGTTACGTCTTCTACTCATGCCACGTCTTCTGCTCATGCCGAGCAAACTCCTCATGTCAGGCCCACGTTTACTCCTGGAAAACCCCCCTATTCCCTACTATTTCAAATGACAATTGAAGAACTTCTATATGAACGATTTTTTCCCAAAGATAATCCGACCCGAGAACTTGGAATTCAATTATACGAGTTCCTTCCCCGTTCACGAATTTTTGTAAGAAATAAAAAAGGTGTTATAGAAGACGAGCTAATTGGAGTACACTTTTTAATGTCAACTATGAACGGTGACGCCTTGGCAATAATCGAAAAACAACAAAGTAAAAATACTGTTTTACGTGGATTTTATTTATATGCTGGTCCAATACGAGCAAAAATAAATGTGTTCACACACACAGTTGAGAGAATAGGGGCTAAAGAAGAAATGGACACACCATTAGCAGCAAACAATCCAATTAAAACAAGTTTTACAAGAGAAACTGTGGAAGATCCTATTCAGCTAGCTCATTATGTCAATTTAACTATTCCCAGCCGGCCCCTCCCATATACAGTATTTGGAGTGAAAGTTGAACTCCTTAAATCATATCGACTCTATCCCATTGGAGGTTCAGAACGAGAACTTTCAATTGAATTATACCATTTTCCTCCCAAATCAGGAATTTATTTGAAAAACGATAGTGGACGAAAATACCCCATACCACCCCTATTAAAAGTGGTGATATCAGGAAAAAATGGTGACGCCTTTGCATTACTGAGAAAACTAGATAGTAGGATAACAGTTTTTAGTGCATTCTATCAAGCTGGAGATGATACTGATGGCGAAAAACGAGCAAAAATAAACAGATTCACGCACGAAGTTAGCCTAATGGATGCACATGAGTGCAATGACGTTCCATTAGGAGAAGAACAAACAGTCAAACGTTTCTTAGAAATGAGGCTTGTTAGTTCGAGAAATAAGCCAAAAAATGATGAAAGTAGATCATTTCGACTCAGAAGGTCATGAGTTTTCAAGTAATGGAGCTTTCTAAAAAAATTGTCTACATCCAATATTTTCGTGACGTAAATCTTCAGAAACAATTCAAGAATGAAAGAAAAAAAAACATTTAGTTGAATATTTTATCATTATAATTTTGTTATTAGATATTAGTATATTCGATTCGATAGAGATATTCGATGATTGCTTGTTGAAACAGAATCCTGATTGTTAAAATAATAAATCATCCTTTTTATTTTAAATCTATTTATTATTTCGTTGGAATTAACTGTTTTGCTGAAAATCCATATTGTCGGGTTAAAACTTCTACCTTTGGTGGAAATTCTATTATATTTTTTTGTTTATCAGTTTTCTTGTCGTTAAAAATTAATTTATAATCTCGGAATTTAACCAGTTCTCTTTTGTTTAAAATTTATCTTTTGATTTAATTGATGAATTTTTTGTTTAAATTAAACTTTCAATTAATTTTTTGAAAAGTCTTTTTTTTTTAAGATTTTAAAGCTCATTGCAGACAATATTTTCTGTGTGCCATGTACATTAATTTTTATTCTGATTTTATTTTCTTCTTTTTTATTTGCGTTATTTTGTTACTATTATTATCATTACTACTATTTCCTGTTGATATTAAAGTAAAAAGATGGCAAAGTTTACAAAGAGGGAGATTCCTAATCTCTCCTCACAAACTGAAAACATTGAATACATCATGCGGAAATTATGTAGGTAGTTAGTTTCTGACTTTGAAATTCCCGACTTAGATAAGGAAATGTAAAACGATGAAACGAGGTTGCGAAACACTTCAAGGTTTGGTCATATTTCATTTGACCAAAAGTTTTAGCGATGCTACGATGTTCGACGTTCTCAAACATCGAACATCGAAATCGATAATCGTGCATGCGCAGATTGAAACGGAGCATCGTACCCTATAGCGCTTGTGTCGTAGTCGGCACCTGAATGGTTGATATGAGTTAAAATGTCATTATTTATAATTAACACTGAATAAGTTATTTAGAATTTCAAAAATTTAAAATGCACCTTCGTTTTATTTTACTCATTTTGTTTTTATTTAAAAAAGAGACTCCGGCAAGAAGCCGAAAACTGAATGTTTAGACCTAACTGTAAAAGTGCACACAAGATTTTGTGTGCGTTTGGACGTTTTTTTGAAGAACTGGTTTTATTGTAGTTTCATCTAAGAAATGTTGGTGACACATTTTTCTGTATTTAATAATTAAAACTTAAATATGATGAAAATATTTATATTTTTGTCTTCGAAAAACCATTAGTACTCTTCTTCGGTGTTTGTGGTGTTTGCGGTTTTTGTCGACTCATGGGTCAACTTGTCGTCTGATTGACTACTCGCTTCACACACAAGTAGCAGAATATGTGACTGCAGGGCAATCGAGTAGGGTGTGAAAATCGTTTCAGAAATACTGCGCATTCAAGAGCAGTCGATGAACCTGATAAAAAACATATATTCATAAGTATGTAAATATGCTGGTGTTTTTAAATTCAAGAACTTCAAAAAGTGAATGTACTTTATGAATATTTCAAGTTTAGGAATTTAATGCAATTTTTATCAGAATGAGAACTGGTAACAGGTTAAAAGCATTCAAAAAAGACTAAAAACTGTAGTACTTTGTATAATCAAAAAGCGAAAAAAGAGTCTAAATAAACAAAATGAATTTTAAAAAACTAAATGTTTAAACTTTCTTCATCTCCAATGCCTTTCTCCTTATTTCTCACGTCCAAAGATTTTGTAGGCTCCTGTTTTTGCAAGCTGTGAATATTAAAGTAAAATATTAATTTAGTGAATAAGTAAGTTAATGTAGCCATTGAATTAGTTTTACACATGACATTTTATGTAAATAACTAGAAAAGTTACTTGGAACTAAACTAGCTTCTCCTTCACCGCAGACAAAATTGTCTTCTTGTGTACTGCAATGAATCTAACATCATTGTGCTTGTGAAGCTGACTTTATGTATAACAGCAATGTAAAAAAGTAAGAAAAAAAAATAATAAATGAATAAATTAAAAAAATATATAAGAAAAAAATGCAGGGCACTATGCGACGTTTAAACCCACTTTAAACTCTACTTCATTACCCTCGAGTTTTCGAAACAGAGCTTAGAAAAAGAAGTTTGTGCAGCCTTTTCGCAGAGAGTCTGTTTCTTCTGGCTGTCATGTTTCCACCGGTTTTCGAGAATAGTCGTTCACTTGAAACAGAAATCGCCACAAAGGATAAATATTTTAATCCCATTTTAACTAATTCTGGACATGAAGGTTCCATATCCACCCACAATTGGATAGGATCTTATTGAAAATAGCGATTCATATCTGTATCATTTTTACATGAGCTTAAGAATGTACGAAGTGAGTTTGGTTTTTAGCGGTCCTTGCTAGGCTGTCTTTAATCTAAACTATGCGGATGTGATTTATACGATATGACTACGGGTACGTGTTGCGTTAATAAGACCACCATGAAAACAGTTAGTCGGCTACAGATTATCGATGCGAGAGCATGATCCGATGTCGCGCTTAATTCTTCATGTATAAGACGGCTCATTTTAAATCTGAATAAACTTGTCATTATTTCACTGTAACTTTTTCACATGATTCTCTTGTATTTTAACCTTTTATAACATTAGGTTATGGGCCCAGTGCTGCATTTCAAACATTAGAGTCAGTGTAAAGTTACTGAAGTGTAAA
>JAAAKG020021531.1:0-20273 GCA_010014905.2 Druon quercuslanigerum | reverse complement strand
AAATTCTCTGTGAAGAACAGAGTTCTTAGTATATCTGGGGGTTTTTGTGATACGTCTGAGAAATTTATTTTGTATGACTTGAATATGATTGATATTACTTTTTGACGTTCCTCCCCATATTGTACATGCATAAGTTATGATTATTCAGATAAAAATTTTGTAGA
This sequence comes from Druon quercuslanigerum, assembly GCA_010014905.2. Classification (NCBI taxonomy): domain Eukaryota; kingdom Metazoa; phylum Arthropoda; class Insecta; order Hymenoptera; family Cynipidae; genus Druon; species Druon quercuslanigerum. Next base: position 20,109 of record JAAAKG020021531.1, on the reverse strand, counting down.
ACAGGAGTCCATATTCGGGTTTTAGACTCGAGTGTCTATTAATAATAGGATTTAAGTGCGAGAGGATCCCGAGAGCTTTCCTTCTAGTTTCATGGATATGCTGCTTTCAATTAAGACGTTTATGAAGTTTACCCCCAAGGTATTTTATGGAATTTTTCCATTCTATTGGTTCGTTAAACATTTTGGGTGGATCAATTTTAGCTGGTCGTCAGACAGAGAAAAGAATTGATTGTGACTTTTAGACGTTTATTTTTATTCTCCAGAGTTTAGCCCAAGCCTCGATGACTTCTAGAGCTTTGTAAAGTAGTTTTAAAATTTTTTGAACGTACCAGGAGGAAGTGAATAACGCGGTGTCATCTGCATACAATCCAATTGAAACTTCAGGGACTTCAGGGATGACGTTTACGTGAATAATGAAGAATACTGGTCCTAGTATGCTGCCTTGGGGCACACCCGCTCCGATCGGTTTCGCTTTTGAGAGTGTCTGGCCTATTTTGACTGAGAATTTTCTATCAGAAAAATAAGAGCTTGTAAAGAGGATAAGCCCTTTTCCGAAATTTTATTTATTAGTTTTCTGAGCAGTCCTACATGCCAAACACTGTCAAAAGCTTTTTCTACATCGAGCTTATGGCTTCGGTTAGCTTGAGCATCATGTACTGCGTAGAATGGCCTTTTCTAAAACCGTATTGTTGCGGTTTAAGGATGCTGTTTTCTTCGAGGTAAAAGTTTACGCGTGTGAGTATTATTTTTTTGAAAATTTTGCTCATTGTATTAAGAAGACTAATGGGCCTGCAGCTGGTTGGATGATACGGGTCCTTGCCTTTTTTTTGAAAGACTAAAATGTGGGCTACTTTCCATGAGTCAGAAAAGTGGCCTAGTTGAATACAGACATTGCAGATATTGGCGAGGAGAGCGATACACGAAATCGGAAGCTTTTTGAGGACCAAGTTTGAAATTGAATCAGGACCAGGAGCTTTGTTAGTTTTAGTAGTTTTAATTTGTACGGTTAGTTCCTTATGTGTTATTTTCTTGAAATGATCAGTACTGGGCGTTTTAAGAAAATCTAAGACAATTTGTGCATATTCCGCAATGTGCTGAGGGTCAGATGGCTCGTCATGTGGAACGAAGTTACTTTCATAATTTGCCGCTAGAAGATTTGCTTTATCGGTAGGAGAGAGCGCGAATGTTTGCTCTGGATTTTTGAGAGGGGGAATATTTGTTCGCGGCTTCTTTAGGGCTTTAGTCATACGATATATAGAGTTATCCTTAATTTGAAGCATCCGTGCTCTTGGACTTTTATTTCTATAGTTTTCCGAAGGTGGTTAATGATGTTTCTAAGGATGCAGCTTTTAGTTTTTGGTGTGTTCGGCAGAAATTATTGCGCGTGTGGATAAGCTCCTCAATATTAGGGCTAAGAGGTGGATCGTATTTGTTAATGGTAGTCTGAGAGACTGAAGCGTGAACGGCAGTTTTTATGCTCGAGGTAAGATTGGATATGGACTCGTCAATTTGAGTGGTACTAGTTAGTGCAGGTTCGAAATTAATATGAGTTTCTAGGGTCGAGTTCAATGTTTGCCAGTTTGCTTTTGCAAAATTGTAGCAAGGTAAGACCGGAGCCTTTTCAAAATTACTAAAATGGCTCAAGAGAACTGGTAGATGGTCTGAATTTAGTTCGTCAATACTGAAAATATCGTGGCTGTAGTAGTTATTTTTCATGCAGGCAAAATTGATAAAATCAGATTTACGTCTTGTATTGTGAGGGAGAAAGGTGTGCGAGTCTGATGCTAAAATTGAGAGGTATTTATCATTTATGAATTCAAACAGTTGTTTTCCGATTTTCTTAGTTGTTCTGCTATTCCAAGCTAAGTGTTTGGCATTTAGGTCCCCTGCTACAATTACCGATGTTGCAAGTTTGAATATTTTTCTGTAATTATCGTTTGTAAATTCGCGGGAGGGAGTCTGGTAGAGCGAGACGATACCATATGGTTTTCCGTGAATTTTTGTTTGGATAGCCGTAGATTCAAGAACTTTAAGTTCAGGAATTATTAGTTTTTGGTGGTCGATGTTTTCTTGAATCAGGATCGCGGTTCCTCTGCTGGTGTTATTTCGGTATAATTTGTAGCCGCGAACTAGATTAACTTTTAGGGATTCGTGTAGTAAAGTTTCATTGAGCAAGCAAATGGTGATATTATTTTTGTAGAGGTAAGTTGCTAATTCATGTCTTTTTTTAAGGATACCCTGAGCATTCCAAAAAATTATTTTTAGTTTGCTGTTATTGAAGGTGGCCATTTTCTGTAGCAAGAGAAAGTATAGTACTTATGATTTCCGCGGTTGAATTTATAGCTTCCGTGAAGTTACCCCCCCCCCCCAATTATATCAGTAGTGAAGATTGTAGCTCTTTTTAAGAGATTTAATAGATTTATTTTTATAGCTTGAGTAGGTGAATTTTTATGGGGTGTAATTGCTGGAGTGTTTTTGTTTTGTGGCATGGGAATTGTCGCGGAGGTTGGTGCTTTAGCTTGATTATTAGAGGGTTTTGGTATTTTGAATAACTGTTTAGTGTGAATTTTTATCGTGTTCGTTTGTGGTGTTGATGCGACGGCTGTGCTGTAAAGCTGCAATTTTTTGCGATATTGGGGCATTGACTACTTGGCTATTTACATGTTCCGGATTTTCCTTTGGTTCTATCTGTACAGCTGGTTTAAAGGGAGCAGTTTCTTTTTGTAAATTAAGAGATTTTAGTTTATTATTAGATTTTTCAGAGGCTTCTTTGAAGACAGAACAGCCCCTGTAATTCGCGGTGTGATCTTCAGCGCAGTTAGCGCAAGTTGCCGGCAATTCACGATCTTTTGTGCATGCGTGACTCAGATGCGCAGCCCCGCACTTCACACAACGTGGACTGGCATGGCACATGTCAGAGACATGGTGGAATCTTTGGCACTTGTAGCACTGCGAAGTTTCCTTTGGTTTAACTTAGGGTTCTACTTTTATTTTTATGAAGGCAATGGACCGGAGATTGAGAAGCTCCTTTGCTTGTGGAGTATTTGGGATAGTTACCAGAAGCATAGGTAGGGCTTTCTTAGTCTGCCAGTTTCTCATGCGAACGACCGACGTAATAGAAAATCCTTTTTCTTTGAGTTCAGAAAGTACTGAATCTTCTGGATACGCAGTGGGGATATTCCGAATTACGAGCTTGATAGGTGGAAAGTTAATGCTTTTATAAAGATAGTATTAGAAGCCTTGATGCTCTAGATTATTTATAATTTTACGGTAGTCTTCAAGATAAGACACGCGAACTGAATAAACATCTGGACCAATGTTATATACTATGGGTGGGTATTGGGTGGACTCTTTGAAGAGTTTCTGCAGAATTGTGTAGGGGTGGTTAGCCTCATCCACAATTACATTAATAGGGTATATTTTTCCCGGTCCTGCTGGCATTTTATTATTGTTTTTGGGTGGATCAGTGACTCCTTTTATTTTAGGCTGCACTGAGCTAATTACTGACGTTCTTGACGTCCTACTACTTCCTCTGATTGAAGTGACCGCCGATAGACACCTGTTATCGCTTTCCGAAGCTTTATATGATGTTTTGGTAAGTTTTCGCTTCTTACTCCTTGAGGTTACTTCGGAGAAGTTGCTTTCAATTTCTTGCGTTTCCATCTTGGAGATGGCTACTTCGCTGAGGGTGCTACGTCCTTTTGGACAGGAGATTGGTTTAAGCTCTGTGACATGGCTGACACAGAGCGCAAAGTATTTCAAACATTCGATTTAATGCGTCTGATAGACCAGAATCTATCAATCTATCATGAGAATCTCATCAACTTTTGAATACGTGAAATTTCTGAATCAATCGATACGCTCTACTGCTTTCGAGTCTGGGCAAATCAATATCTCAAGCCTTTTATAGCCACACTCCCGGAGAGTTTCAAGGGATGCCGTGTGGAGAGGGGAGAATCGAGTGGCGGGAGGCGCGTGCGCCGAGTTGCACTGGCGTCGTAGTCGCGGCACCTTACTTCGCTCGGCCCTGCTACTTCGTTGGTGCGTGAGAGCATGGCTTCATGATTGGTGCTTATCAGGCCGGCTTACTTTAAGGTCTAAAATGTAACATAGTAGACTTAATTACTATCGAGATACATATCTTCGAAAAAAGGAAATCCATATATTATGTGAAATATTTTAACGCATATTATTATTATATGGATTTCCTAATATTTTACCGTTTAAGCGCGTATAACACACTGAAAGGTCTTTAAACGATAAAAGAATGATGAAACAGAATTCCGCAAAGGCATTCTACATTTGAATATATTACTATTGAAACATTTATATCTTACCTTTACGGTCAGAAGATTTTCTCCAAAAAGTCGTATAAAGTTGCAGTCTTATGTAGTAAACTTTTTGACGGCTGACATTTAAACATATACTTATATACAGTTGAATAATACTAATATTCAGATCTGTATAACTCAAATTTAAAATATTTTCTCCAAAAAAGTTATCTCACCTCCTATGTGAAGCATTATGCTAACCTTCCTGACATTTCCACCTATCCTTCTAGGACTGCTACGTCATGCCGCAAACCTCACAAAGCCGCAAAATATTTGAATCGTTTTTTTATTCTTCATATTGATTTTTCATTGGCAATTTATCGTCCGTCAACAAAGTTACTTCAGAGATACTTGGAAAACATTGGCGTGCATGCAGACTAACAGAATGCGGCATTTTCATCTGCGCTGAGCATGTCAGGACTATCGGAACCGTTTCTAATTGGAATGCATAAATATTGCGCAAACTCCGCATGTAAGTACCTGCGCCAGCAGTTCTATGAATAACCAGGCCCTCTCAACTCTAATTGGCGAATATGAAGAATTATGAATATTATTTCAGGCGTAGTACAAGTTGCGGCCAACTGTTGGCGTTGCGTGTCAGCCCCGCTTGCTATGGCGCGCATCTATTCTTATTTCGCACACGTGATTTAAAATCAAAACAGGGAAAGTGCATACGAATTTTAAAAAAATGAATCCGACGAACGTGAAATTAAACAAACGTAGGTGTGATGTTCCTAGATGTCCCTCGTCTCGCCATGTAAAGCATCACCAATTTTTGAAGGACGAAAAACAAGGTTTGAAGTGGTTAGAAGCGGTATCTAACTCGCTCCTAACGAACTTAACCTATTTTTATTATATTGTATTAGATGAGTTGTGAATATGTTTAAAATTTTTAAATTGAATATTTTAATCAATAAAGTGGATAAAACAAGTTAAAAACATGAATAAAAATACGGAAGGTATAATCAAGTGCTTTTCACATATGTTTACAAATTTTTTCACTTGCTTTATCCACTTTATTGATAAATATACTCAATTGAAAAATTTGTCACATATATACTATCATATATAGCACCTACACACGCAACAAGATAACACATTGATACTTTTAGTTCAAGTTGCGGCCAACTGTTGGCGCTGTGCTTCTTGATATTTCTACCATTGAGTTAAGAGGGCCTGTGAATAACTAACCTGAGAGTTAGGTGTCTTCATCTGTATTAATGTTGATAGTATTCATTGTTTTCAAATCGACCCGCGCTTTTCAGCAAATGCGCAGTTGAAAAAGTTGCTTACAGAGGGCACAGCGATACCAGGCGGCGGCAGCCAATGAACGTATCTTGACAATAATAACCTAAATGCCCCTCCAGCCTTGAAATGAAAGAATCTTTACGTTTTAAAGTCGAAGAAAAAGGAGAGATGCACTGTATTAACTTACAGCAGCCAATTTTTGACTTGTATCGCGAAAATCAATTTCCCTAAAATCGGCATAATGCATTTTTAGGTCAAGTTCGTGGTTAATCTCGCGTTTCTTGATATTTCAATGTAATTATCACCTACAGCCAAAGCACCTGAAATTATTATCACCCTCTCTCTTTTAAATGCCTAAATTAAATCTGAACTGTTACTGCTTCCGGTGAGGCTGTTGCCATTTTATTTAGATGCTCCCATGATGCACCGGTGCTACCTCTATTACTCGTCAGACAACCATTCATTTCTAAATTTCATTGATAATTTTTAGCTAAATGTGTAGCTATAATAAATAATAATATCCCTATCATAGCTCAATTTCTTTCCCATATACTCTTTTAAAAGAAGAAGGGTACGGGTGCTAAGGGGGGAAGTGACTCTTTTTTTACCCTTACCCGTATCCGAACGGCCATTGCCATGGACACCACAAATTTCAATATTTTCATTGAATTTAAAATGTCGCCTTTGATTCACCTCGAATACGGTATCTTGAAATCGATATTGTTGGCTGTAAATTTTAAAGCGTCCTTTCTAAGAATATGCGGTCATGGTGACATATAATAAACTCTTCAAATTTATGTTCTTTTAGATATCTTTTGCATTAAATTTAGAACAACTCTATAAGAGCGATAAGAAGTGAGAAGTGAAATTAACTCGAAGAAAAAAAACTTTTCGGTTTTTTGCAATTTTTTGAAATGTTATTTCAATTTGAATTGTAAAGTGAATACATAAATACTGTATTTAATTTATGACAGATGTATGATCCCCCCATCGCCTTAGAAAAATTTAGTCTCGGTAATAGAGGAACATTCTACAAAGCTGGTTAATCGTGACTGTATGATATTTTTTGCGATCAATCTTTTTAATATAGAATATTCATGCTAGAAAATCCTATTAATTCATTATTATTGGATATAAATGCTTGAAATTTTAGAAACAAAGAAGGAAAAAGATGCATGTGAACCAAATTACAGGTCTTTTATTTTTTATCTCGATCAATTTTTCCATTACGGAAAAAGAAAAAAAAGCAATCGTGTAATGTTGCTGAGTATTCAGCACTCAGTTCGATTTACCAACCTGTCAGTTTCATATATTCAATGCAGCCATGCAGGTAAAAGCGGTTGAGAATAAAGTAGGACAAAAAATTCACCAAATTTTCTTACTTTGTGCATTTGCAATGCGATTTTATATTACCTATGAGGCAGTTTCCACTGTAGTAAGTTTTTCTGATGTTGTAGATTTTACTGCGGGTTAAAAATTTTATGGAGATGAGTATAGAAGCGCTTTTTTGTCCCAGTAGAATTTACCACTATACCTATTACTCTCAGGAACATGCGGGTTTCTTTATTTATGATTTACAGACATTTATAACCATTTGCGTGATTTTTTCATAGGCACTTAATCTTTTTGGTATAAAATTTATTTGTTTTGTTAAAAATTAAAATATTTCGTTAAAAATTTATGTTATTTCTGTAGAAACTGATTTCCTTAACTGAATTTACAAATATTTAATTTTTTGCTGTATATTTATCTCTTTTAATTAAAAATTTATCTATTTACATCAAACATGAGCTTTTCATATTAAAACTAAATTATTGAACCAAAAAATCAAATATTTATCCAAATACACCAATTTTGAACAAAATACATGAATTGTCAGCTACAAAATTTGAATTTTTCAGCAAAAATATAATATCTTAATTTTCGGTAAGAAAAAAAAAATTTTAAGCAAGAAGAAAATGAATTTATAAGAAAGCAGTTTAATTTTGAACCAATGAAATGAATTTTACACCTGAAATATGAATATTGAATCTTAATACCCAAATTTTCAAACAAAATACATGAATTTTCATGTGAAAAAGATTATTTTTCTGCCTAGATATGAGTATTATAATTTTCAGTCAGAAAAGTAAATTTTCAACAACAACAAAATTAAATTTTCAACAATATACAGGCATTGTCAGCTAAAAAATTTGAATTTTCCAGCAAAAATATAATATTTTAGTTTTCATTGAAAAAAATCACCAAATTTTCAACCAAAAAATTAATGTTTTACCAGAAAAGACCATTTTTTAACTAAATAAATAAATTTTTAAGTATAAGAGATAAATATATAGCGAAAAATAAAATAGTTTTAAATTTAGTTTCGTTTACAATTAGACTCCATACATATATAATTTAATATAAACATATTTAGTACAAATAGTATAAAAATTTCTTAAAGTATAGTACGTTACTTTTTTCTTCAAGTAACGTACGTTACAGTGCATTTCAGTTGCCAAAACATTTTAACACAGCCACGCGACCGCGACTCGACCTCCATGATACGTCGCTTCGAGATTCAGCCCAGCGCTGAACAATAGAAAAAGGTTGCCGAGAGGGCAGGTAGGCCGCGGTACCTTCAGATCGTCTTAAACCAAACTTTTTAATATAAATTAATCATGGTAATAGGTAATTTTACAGTAATATTTGTAATAGATAGATATGCAGTAATATTTTTTCATAATTTCGAACCAAAATATCAAGGAGTACCTGAAATTTTAAATGGAGGGTAGTTTTTTTCAAAATTAGTTCACACTAATACATTTCGGAGATGTCCAAGGAGTTTAATTCATTAAGTGTATTCTTATGATGTATAAAATACATGTATTTTTCATGTAGTATGTAAGTGGCAGAATACGTCAAGTTCTTCCTCCTCAAATTCTTTTTTTTTTTTGATCGAGTTGGAACTTTGTTGCATTATAGTCCTATTGGACCTATATTAATTCACAAAAAATAAGTCCAGACAGAATAAGCGCACATATGTTTTTTAGACTCGAACCGAATAAGTTTTCGTAATTTTAAAAATTTGTTCAGAACATACATTTTTGTGAATTTAATTACAGCAAGAATTGTGCTTGAAATCAGTAAGAAAATATTTTCAGAATTCTACATTTTATCCTGTCAGGTTTATTTGGCGCTCGTGCCGTATTCGGCCCCATAATAAACCATGCATTAGTTCTCAACCATACAATATATTTCCATCTGGGTCAATATCACCATACCTTTTTTTGTCTTCTCATAATACAACTCAATCCAATTGAAGTAGCACCTTTGATACATAAATCGCGAAAACTCAGCGCCAAGTTTCTATGAAAAGACTCACAGTCAGAATGACGGCAAAGTTCAGATGGCCGCAGGTTGAAATAGGAGGAAAAAAATAACAATTTTGAAGCGCGACGTGATTGCATCCGCGGGAATTGAAATCCATTTTGTTGTCGGTCGTTCGCAAGAGACTGGTGTTGGAAATGCGGCAAATTGTATTTTCTATAACTGAGAAAGTTCAGTTCGAGGCCACTGTGAAAAGAGAAAAGCGCGCATAAGGGTGAGAGGAGAGAAAAGAGAGTAAAAGCAGCAGCTACCTACCGCGTAGCGACGCCATCCGCAATTTCAATCCCTTAATTTTATGCGAGAAGTTAAGCTCCTTTTAAGAGTTCCGAGAGTGGTTCATGCTCCCTCCCAACAGATTTTCTCCTTCCTTCTGTAACCTGGCACGACGTTATCCCATATAGCGAAACTCTTTCGACCGACAGAAGCTTATTCATCGCATTTTTTGGGGTAAACTTTAGGGGAAAAAAAGAAAATGTACAACAGAATGTAAAAGGCACGTTAGAGACAGTTGGGACTGCATATAAAAGATAGGAGAGAAATAAATAGTAATAATAAACTTATTTCCACTAAGAAGATGTACAAAGTGTGCAGTTTTCTTATTAAGAAAGTAAATATCTTAGACAGTTAGCTATTTACAATAAAATTGACATTATACTCAATTTTTGTATTTACGTGTCAGAAATTTAAAAAAAAATGTAATAAAATTGTTTTCATTTATTATGGCAGCAGGTAAAATTTATCATTCAAATTTACTCGGATTTTAACTTTTCAATTACGTTTAAAGCAGGATAGCTTTCCAGCGAAAGTTACCAACTTTTGGGGGATTCAGAATATGTGATATAGGACAGAATATAGACTACTCCGTATTGCACAGGAGTACGCATACTGAATAATGTTTAAATTTACTGCGAAGGAAATTTGTTCGTAAAGTTTTACGCGACTTTTCAGGATGTACTTCATGTCCAGTAAATCACAAAATTAACGAAATTTTTTTAGCGATTTATTAAATCTTAGGTAATATTGTTTTACATTGTGAATTTTTCTTCTTTGTTGATATTTTTTAAGAGTTTAAAATGATGAATCTGAGCGACCAATTTCCTGAAGAAATGGGTCAAGTTGTAATTATTTTTTTAACCTATCTAGCTTTCCCCTACAAATTTAAAGAAAAAATATATATTTATTGAAGAATATTGAAACCATTTTTGCAATAACACAATTCAAGATTAGAAGAGAAACATGGATGAGACACAGCATTTCCCGTAGACCTTTGGTATTACTAAATTAAAATTCGAAAACGAGATATGCCTACTGTCTAGCACGTCAGGTTTTCGAGATATTCGAGATCAAAAATATACAAAATCGTATTTAAAAAGGATTATTTTTCATTGTAGTATTTGGAGAAAGAATGCAATATGGTTTTACTAACCTTATCATAAATGAGCAGAAGCTAGTACAATTTATTCCGTAAGAGGATTTTCTGCTTTCCAAATGAAAGTCGTAAAATAAAGCCATCACGTCAAGATTGTCTATTTTTCTTGATTTACGTTATTGAGTTTTTAAGCTATTCTTCTTTTTCTATGTAATGTGGCAAGACCTAATTGGCGTTTCACAATGTTGTTGTAAAATATATCCTGCATGTCTCGGAGAAGGCTCTTTTCATGACTCGTTTACTATTCTTAGGCTGTTGCAAATTATTTTCTATTATAGAAAGGAGAAAATAGTTTTTAAATATTTAAAATAATTTCCTAAAATTTTTAGATAGAATGTAGAAAAGTTTCAAGCGCAAAATTTCTCAATTTTCCGAGGCATGCGGTTCATGTGAATTAGAAAAATTATTTCCAGTAATAAAAAATACCATAAAAATAAAACTGACCTCACTTTAATTTTAATAAAATACTAAGCGAAGATCGTTTTATATCCGAAACATGTCTAATTCAACAATAAAATCAATATTATATCTTTGAAGTTAGCAAGATTCTTTAGACTAAAAAAATGTCTGTGGTAATGAAACCACATGACAGGAGTCAAAATTTGATGGAATAGCTTAAAAATTTTGTGTGAGGTATCGTGACGCGTTATGAGGAGATTGCATAATAGAAGAGACTTTTCTTAGCGTGGCAGTAGTGGGGCTATCTAAGAGGCTTCTTTAGAGCAATTGTGAATCGACGCAAAAAAGGAAGCCGTGCTGGATGAAAAGAGAATGTATAGAAAGTATGCTTGTAAGAGTGACAGAGAGATATGGAATCCATTCGCTTGGTCGGACGTTTCGTCATTTTGCAAATTCACTTCCATTTCAAAAGAAGTTTTACTTAAAGAAAAAGGAAGGAAATGAAAAGAATAAATTAAAACGATCGTTAGAAGCAAAACATCATGCGCATTCATTTATTCAGGTTTAACAAAATAAACAAGCAATTTTCAATATAGCTGATAAAAAATAAAAAGCCCTTAATTTCTCGCTGATCAACTGCACTTTAGATACTCAATTATCAACAAAAAAATTTATTTTATAGAATTAAAAGCATAATACTATTTAGTCATAACTGATTAAACAGTTCAGAAATTCTGATTACGCCATCAAAGATCATGATTTGACAGAGGTCTTGAGTAACTTTAATTAACATAAACGAATTTTTAAAAAAATTTACATAGCAACAGTAACCTTTCTTGTGACTCAATTACATTTTAGACCATTGACTACTAATGTTTAAAGATAAGGTATAAATACTGTAATTAATATACACTACTTATTAAATACAACCCAATGTTCCTTTCCTCCATAAAAATGTCAGTTCTAAGGCAACTTTAAGTTGTTTTAGTCAGTAACTGTATACCTATATAACTATATAAATATATAATTAACTATATCTGTAAATATAACTATACAAGGATTTTCTCAGTAAAAAGAAATACTTAAAGTTATATTCGAGTTAATTTCAGATTTGTCTTTAATTAAGGAAGTAACTGAATTTATGTGTGCAAACTATCTTGAAAACAGCACTAACTTATCTTATAAATAAAAAATCAACATTTTTCTACTAGCATAAAGTAAAGCATGCTCCTAAATTTCAATATTCAGTTCTGAAAGTAACTTGAAGGTAACCTGAAATAACATGTAAGGCTTTTGTTACGTAAAATAAAGGATTATACTTTCTTGAATTTCAGGTTCGTACTACCTTGCATGACGTTGCAGAACGCTTGCGTGATTATACATCTCGTGGCCATTTATAGGATCGTTCACAAACTGCGTTTACGCATTTACTTTTGTTTATATTGTTGTATCCTTTTTCATTTCACGGAAATAATATTCTCATCTTAATTTAAACAAAACAAAAACGCGTCACGTAGTTTGTAAATGATCCCTATACTCTGCTCCAATACTCCATGTCGCGTTGGTCAGTATCGGCTGTGATACTATGTTTACATCACTCGTGGACTTTTCGTTTCACAGATTTAAAAAAGTGCTGCAGAAAAATCAGTTCCACTTAACAGTCATTGTTTGGATTCTTAGACCCATCAAAATAATTAAATTATTATGAAAATCTTGATGTCGTAACGTGAGCATCCTTTAGATACATTACTTAATGCAATTTTCCCAAGATTTTTGACCACGCCTGCACCCTTCATACCGATTTTTCCGTTTTTTCTTCTTTTCCTGTATTTTTTTGCAAGTTAGAAGTCAAAGTTATTTATTATCCAGAAACGAATAAGTATACAAGAATAACAAAGGAGTGACGGTTAGGCGTGAACAATTTATGGTTTTTAGTTAGAATTTTACCCTTACTTGCAGTTAGGATAGAGTATAAACTTAAGGTTACATTAGCTTTCAGTATATATATATATATATATATATATATATATATATATATATATATATATATATATATATCTAATTTTAGGGCGCGTCTATCTGAATTTCAGGTCGTACCTCCCTGAATTTTAAATAGCCCCAACCTGAATTTCAGGAATCTTGTTCCCTTAATTTAATGTTCAGATGTAATTTTTAATGTCAGATTGCCTATGCTGGAATGACAATGATAAAGCAGGATTTTCGACTTGAATTAAGTAACTTGTTTTGCTGTGTTGTAGCAACTTTCTACTTTTGGAGGAACTTGCCAACATTTCAACTTCAGCATTTCGAAATACTGAGTTTGCGCTATTTACGCATAAGAGGAACCCTTAGCGCATAAGTATAACGCAAGTGTGGTAGCCTTTCTTTCTAAATTTACAGTCACGGATCACCTTTAAGGAGTGTAAATAAAACACAAAGATAAAACAATGTACATGAGTACGTTGGCGTACAAAACTGGTCACAGATTTAAAAACAAAAAATGTTAACCATACACTCTATCCACTCAGTTCTTACATGGTGCACATGAAGTCCCTAATTCTCTTCCCTCTCACTTTTCCCACAAAGTTTCTTTACACTTTTTTATGCTTAAGACTAACAGTATTTTCTACTTATTTACTATATAATATAACTTTCTTTTCTTGATGCTGGCAGGTTAACCTTTTTTTAAAAAATATGTAATGTTAATCATTCTTAATTTTATAACTATAAACATTTTAGCTAGAAACGTTTTTGCGTAGAAATATATTTTGTCTGTAATATCACCAAGTTAATAATAACACGTTGTCGGCAAGTGAAATAAATACTAAGATTGGCAACAGTTTTCCCTTTTGTTTCCTTAATTCTTATTTCTCTTGACGTTATAACGACAATTCTGTAAAATACTAAAAACAACCGTCAAGTGAAAAACATTTTGAAAATAGTTTTCTTTTTTTAGTGCATTATTCTTATTTTCTGGCATGAATCACCATTCTCCATTTTCCAAAGCTTCTTATTTTTATATAGGCTCCTTTTTGGACATCCATCAAAGCTTTGACCTAAATACAGAAAAAAAAAGTTTTTATTGCTGCAAATTAAGGGGTTGTATGGGTTTTGAAATTTCAAAAATGGATTTTAACCATTTTTTTAAGTCTGGTATCACAACTTATCAAGAATATTCTCTCAAATGTTGAATTCAATTTGAGTAAAACTTTACCAGATAGATCCTTTGGAAATTCATGTGAATAGGTTAAGCCATTAGATCATTATATTAGTCGCAAGTATATCGAGACACCTGCTCACCTATTGTTTGCCTGCATTTCTCGCTAGATTTGCTCGCTTTTTAGGATTTACTTTTTTAAAAATATTTTAGTTTTATGCAGTGCATCGAATTCCTGTATCCCCTAGCACAGCCCATGCTTCGAGTCGCAAAACCAGATTGGTTACCATTGGAGCCCCTTTTTCTCAAAAATCTGTTTTTAAAGTCGGTAGACACGATTTCTCAAAAATTAATGCACCGATTTTTTCAGATTTTGCACACTTCTTCTAGATAGGATTGACTAGTGATTGAACGAAGTTTTTTTTCTTTGATCAGAACTTATTTTCCAAGGTAATATGTGGTTAAAATTTTACCGTAAAATGTACGTTTTTATTTACAACTATGCCAAAAATTCAAAAGTTTGATTTTTTTTAAACCTTCGTTCAATCGCGTGCTATTCTCGCCTTCAAATAGAAAATATTTGGTTTTTGGATTTCATATTAAGCTATTTTGACTTATCCTGGCTACCAAACAAATTGCTAATATTAATAAAGATTAGAGATATGTTTTTTTTTTTTCTTAAATGAATATGAATGAATCTCTACTCTCTGTCTAGGTCTCAGATAAAGAATAAGACAATGAAACATTAAATCCTTATTTATATGAAAATCGACATAAAATTTGGCACACAAATACTCTGAGGTCCCAAACAAGTCGTAAGAGTATGGGGAGGGGGGATACGAATGATTGTGTCAGGTGAGGGGGGGGGGCAGCCGATGGTTTTGACCAATCGGCATCCAATTTTTGACTCATATTCTTTGGGCTCCCGTACAGGTCGTAACAGTATTGGGAAGAAGAAGGAGTGGGGGGCACAGTTTTTGAAATATACATATAATCAACTGGCCTAAAACCTATAATGCTTATGCATATCCACAGTTTCTGACAATCAGCACCAAATTTTTAACACATATTCTTTGGGCTTCTAAGCTGGTCTTAAAATAAGGGGGGGGGGGGGGTAGAGGAGGGTTAGGGATAAAAGGGGGGGGGGGCAGTAGCAGTTTTTAACAAATCGGCAGAAAGTTTTTCACGCATATTCTTTGAGTTTCTGAACAGGTCGTCGGAGTATTCGGGTGGAAGATGGAATGGAAAAAGGGCAGGTTTTGAAATCTACTGTATAAAATTCAAATTTGTCAAGTTTTTTTACGAGTTATATTGAATGTTCACGACTTATTTCGAAGTTCGAAAGACTGGATTGGATGATTTAAGTACAATTTTTATAATTTGGATTCTTCCTTAAACTTTGCACAAATTTCACAAGTAGTTTGGAATTTATTGAAACTGAATTTGAAGACTTAGATACTAGTTTGTAAGAAAAATTCGAAAAATATAGTTTCCATTTTCTTTATTCAAGTTTTTATTTCTATTTTACTTTTTCAACGTTTTTTCAAAGTTTATTTCAAATTTCACTATCGACTTCGCATTTTCTAAACAGAAATTCTACGAAAAATACATAAAATTTTATTGTTGATTTTATTCCACTATTTCATGTTCAAACCCCATATCAAGAGAAAAAATGTAAGTTACTTCGAATGCAATAGAAAATTTAACTTTCAAGGATGTACACTACATACAATCAATCTCAAAAGTCGCCAATTTTTAAAATGATTTATATAAAGAAAAATAGATCTATTATTGATTTCCGGAAATCAATAATGAAGTGTGCTTCAGAAAAAATAATTCAGGGTAAAATTGTTTATTTAACAGTAGTTATTCACAGTTTTAGATTATAATTTCTCTTTAGGGAAAGGTTACAATTCTTATTTATTCCTAATGATCAAGGCCTGGTTTTATTCTTCGGAGGATTCTCTGTAATTCTATTTGGGTGAAGTTAATTAAAATTTAAACGATGATTGTTTATAACAATAATAACTGTGTTATTTTTCAATTAATTTTTTCAATTAAAACAACCCAAATAGAAATTTAGAGAATCCTTCGAAGAATAAAATGAGGCTTTTTCCTAAGTAGAAAGGAAGAACTAAACCTTTAAATAACTACTGTTAAAAAGACAACTTTAAGCTGAATTATTTTTTTCTGAATTGTTCTTAGAAACCTCCATCAACATTTACAGAAATCAATAATAGACCTTTTTTGTCGATTTTATAAATCATTTTAAAGATAGGCAACTTTTTGTATTGATTGTACGTAGTGTGCATCCTTAAAGGCGTAGTTCATTCATAAGTTAAGTTAATCGTAAGTAATAAAAAGTTTTCATCATGTATTTTACATGTGCTCTTATAGCTTTTTATAAGTCTTATTGCATTGTCAATTCTTCTCAATTTATATTATTAATTAGAGCGGTATTCCGCGGCGCCAAAGCCGCCGCCAAAACGCACAGCTAGTGTATGGATAATTCTGCATATTTTTTACGAACAGTTTAAATGTCCTGCGAACAGTTTCTGAATTTTTTAGACTTATATGTAAAAAGAGAAAAATTTTATTTGTGCGATTTAATTTATATTTATTTATAAATTCTCACAACTCTGAGGATTCACACACTCGAACTGCTGACTCGACAGTTTATGAAAGTGAACCAAGAGTGCGTAATTACTCGCAGCCAGTAAGGTTAAACAATGTAGATATTAAAAACTTCTAGCTACTCATCTAACGAACTCGAACCACACCTACGCGTGCACTCTCGCACCGCGCGTTTTGTGATAATGTGTGCGGGTCGCGTGAAGGCGAATTTTCTGCCTAGTTCCCAGATTTGCGGGACAAGGAAAAAAGTGATCAACGGTTTTAGACTTGTCATATCGAGTTCGTAAATGTTTCTTAAAATATAAATAAAAATAATATAAAAATAATATAAATAAAATATAGATAAAAATATATCTGAGACCTAGCTACTACTTCGTGACTTTTTACGTATAAATGTTTTACGTGTAGATTCACATAACTGGATACTGTCTCATACATCCCGACAAGAAGTTTTTAAAAAGAACTTCTTTACTTTGTTATGTTTTAGTTATCATAAAATTATTCCGTGGTGATATCAATGACGCTTATCCTTCTCTAAAGTTACTCAGGAGATGATACAGTAACTTCCTCGGGTTTATATCGCCTGGCAATTTGAGAATATGCAAAGTCAGCATCAAAGTAGCTGGGATCCAGGATCGCAGGAAGAAGCGTGCACGCCTGTACATATATAGATATGGAGGAAAGTGGAATTGGAGCGAGAGGGCTAGTCTGTGAACTCGTGCGAAGAAGTGCATGCGGGAATCGATGGGAAATTCATTGCAGCATGTGACCCGAGGATCAAAACTGTGAATTCGCGCGAAGAATTGTAGGTACGAATCAATAGGAATTTGATTACCTCTTCCGCCTTGGTCACGCACCACACCTCGTGTGGAGGGCGCATCGCGTCTTGTCAAAGCATTCAAGAGGTATAAGTAGGATCTGGCTGGAATGTGGTTGAGTGAAAAGGAGGACTAGAGACAAGAGGAGCAGAGAGGCTGTTTTCACTAAGTTCCTTATGGACCAACGACTTTAAGAGCTGCGACTACTAACTGCCGCAGCACTATTGGAACCGTAAAGTTTATCGCCTTTGAACCTTTGCCGCTCAAACTCAAGTTTCTCGCGATTCTTGATCCGATGCTCGCTCGACCATTTTACCTCGAGAATCTTCGAATCCTTCGAACGACGTAATTAATTTTTAAAGACGCTCCTGAGATTCCGTAGCCGAATTACTCGCGCTTCATTGATCAGCCTGTAACTAATGTGCTAGAGATTTCTCGTTGAAAGTCGATCAAGCGTGTCGAAAAATTAATATGGTGCAGTAGACTGAAAATATTCTGCTGATATTTTACACTGTCAAATACAAGTATTATACTTAGAGTTTCTATTGAGAGAGGAGTAGTATATAAGAGAACATTAATGCTGCTGTGAAAGTTTATTTTCATTAGCCATGCACGTTTTGAGAAATCCTGAGTCAGAAAAAATGGTTTTTACGAAGGTGTCTTACTGTCTGTAGTCTGTATACTGTAGGCACGATAACTTTTGAAAGATTGTTCAGGTTGCATTCATCTTTAACACACTTTTTTAGGGCCTGAAAAGAAAGAATAATTTCGTAAACCAACCATTTTGGATAAAAATGCAAAAAGTGAGCACATTTTCAAAATATTTAAGACCATTTTTTTTAAGATTTAAAAATTCTATGTACGACCATTTATAGTAAGCAGAAGCTTGATCAATATATCCTCATGACTTTCTTCGAATTAATGAAAATTATCAGAGTTATAGCATTTTCAAAATCCAAAAAATTAACCAAATGAAAATTTTAAGCCAAACAACGCATAATATGAAAAAAGCCAGAAGAAGAAAAACGTTTATTTTTTAAAGCCCGACAAGATTGTCATGACAAATATTTGAATTTTGTCGAAAATTTGAAAATTCACATTTTGATCATACAAAAAATAAAGAAAACTAAAAAATTCCATTTTACGGCTAATCTATGCAAGATACGAAAAAAATGAATCAACTAAAATTGTGCGCCCTTAAAAGGTCCACAAATTTATTACTAATCAGTTTTCGATATGATGCATAGTTTTTGCTTTTAGTCGTAAAAAACAACGTTAAAAATAAAAAATTAAATTTTTCGAAAAACGACACATGTTACGAACTACAATTATCAGACTAAAGTTATCCACCCCAAAAAGATCTATACATTTTTTATTGAAAAAAAATATTTAAAAAAATTATATTAAAAAATAAGATTAAACATTTTTTTAAACATTTGTGGGAAAACGACACAAGAAGCGAACAAAATAAAAGACAAAAGTTGTTTAACCAAAAAATATCTACAACTTTGTTATAAACTACAATTTCATTTTATTTATCAAGATTTTTCGCCTAAATTACATCTACATTAAACATACAGAAATTCGATTAATGGCACAACAACACAAGTTGCAGTAAAATGTTTAATAATAATTTTAATTTTAATAGAATGCTTATTTTTTTAATAACAAAAATAAGACAGTAAAAATACTTTTGTTGCAATATTAATGCATATCATGAATGGAAATAATGTAAGTTCATTGAAATTTTATACATTTTTCAGGATGGCTAAGAATAAAATTCAATGCAAAATGAGGAACCAATATTAAATTAACCATTAAAAAGGAGATTTGCACTGATATATTTGAACATATACTAATAGAAATGAACATAATCTAGAAAAATTTCACATTTCGAAGAAATCGAGTGAAAAGCACGAGAAACGTGATGAAAATGTGTTCCTCAAAGCCGAAAGAGCTTTAACTGAAGAGAATTTACAATCACCAAATGACAGTTTATCGATGCTTGGACCTTTCATTTTAAAAGGCTTGTGCACAAATTTGGGGTACATAGAAAGGCCGAGCTTGACCCTTTTAATCGAGGAAAAAAATTACCGGCCATTACCCGGTTCGAGAAATTTTATATAGTCATTCAAATTAGAAAATTGGAACTCTCAAAAGCGAAGACTTTTTCATTTCCGAATCTTCTTATAAACTCAGTTATAATTCAATTTTTAACATTCGAGCTACAGTACAGGTTTAAAAATATTTTTTTTTTTTATTTTACAGTTCATGAACCTAAAATTTTTTTTAATCGAACATTTTCAAATGCAGACGCTTTTAAGGTTTAATTCTTCAAGTTTTCAAAACTGCATAGATTTCTCCATGAATCCATGAATATCTTTGAGACCAGGTTTTTTCAAGATTCAAAAATGACTATTTGTCGCAAAACCAAAAATTACCAAAGTTATAGCATTCACGAAATTCAAAAAAAAAGCCCCACAAAAATGAAGATCTTAAGTAAACTAACGCACGATATTAAGAAAGTCAAGAGAAGAAAAATGTTGATTGCTGATTGCCCTAAAAGATTATCATAACAACTTTTTGAATTTTCTTAAAAAATCGAAAATTCAAATTTTGTCATCATAAAAAATAATGGAAAATCCAAAAAATACATTTTTTTATTCAATATTTTCATAGTATTTCAAAGATTCGCAAATATATAAATGCATTAATAATATATAT
>JAAAKG020021520.1:0-20273 GCA_010014905.2 Druon quercuslanigerum | reverse complement strand
TGAGTGAAAATTCTTATTTTTTTAAATGGATTGATTTGTTTCTAATTTACAATTAAAAACATTTTTGTTGAAATATCAACTATTATATTTTTTGATAAGAATTCCACTTTTTTGGTAGACAAAATTAGTCTTTTTGATTTAAAAATTCAACAATTAGTTAGAGAATTTCAGTATTAAGTCAACAAAATAAAAGGTAAATTCTTATGTAAAAATATAATACTGTGATATGATTGAATGAAAAATATAATTTTTTAAATTTTTATTAAATTTTTTAAAAAGTAAATTTTTGTAAATCCCATACTTTTAACGATTTTTTT
Source organism: Druon quercuslanigerum (assembly GCA_010014905.2). Taxonomy (NCBI): domain Eukaryota; kingdom Metazoa; phylum Arthropoda; class Insecta; order Hymenoptera; family Cynipidae; genus Druon; species Druon quercuslanigerum. Next base: position 19,956 of record JAAAKG020021520.1, on the reverse strand, counting down.
TACGATTAAAACAGAAACCACGCATCCTATGAATCACTTATAAACAAAAATTTACTTTTCGAAAAAATAATTAATTTTTTGAAGAAAATAATTAATTTTTCAACCAAATAATAAAATTTATTACCAAAAAATAATTAACATTGTTTGAACACTTTTTCCAATTTATGTATTAATTTTAATTAAGATGAATTCTAAATCAAAAATAATAATCGTAGACTTTTCAAGCAAAAAGAATGAATTTTCATGCCAAAAAGGACGAATTTTCTTCAAAACAGTTATATTTTTAAATCGAAAATATAAATTTTCAACTGAAAAGTTAATTTGCAACCAAACAGTTAAATTTTTAAGTAAATGGATAATAGTAATCGTATTAAAATTTATAATATTTAATATTAATCTTTAATATTAAATTTTAAGAAATACTTACTAATTTTTATTGAAAAGTTAAATTTATAAATTGATACTTTTTGTGCGCAATGGTTAATTTTACAGTAAGAAATAAACAGTTGTTATTAAGCTAAAATAAAAATATGAAAACTTTTAGTATTAAATATTATATATTTATCTGTTAAAAGCTTTTAAACAATAATACGTATTATTAATTTGTTTATGAAGTTACATAAATGTAATTTTTCTAAGAGATTCTTGAAAAATTCAAACAAAGTTTCTGAAGATTTCAGATGTGTCGAAAAATAATCTAGAAACTTTTAAAGCAAATTTTAGGGAAAATTTTATAAATTTTCAAATATATTTTCGAATTTTAAAATATTTTTAATTTCTTAAAAACTTTTAGAATTCCTAATTATATTTCTAAAATGATTTGAATTTTTCTTAATTTTTTAAAACAATTCTGCAAAATTAAAAAATGTCTTAAAATCTTCCAGATACTTTTTGATAATGGCAGAAATATTTTTAAAAAATGTCCTAAAATTAGTTTTTCAAAATAATAAACCATTTTAAATTTTGCCAGAAATCTTTGAAAGTTTTTTATATTTTTGAAAACTTTAGAATTCTTAAAGAGATTCTAAACATTCTGTTTGAAACCTTCCAAAATGTACATTTTGTTTATAATTTTTTTTAATTATTTAAGTTTCAAAATTTAATTAAGTTTTCTCGTAAAATTCATCTTAACAAACAAAAATGTATTCTCTTCAAATCTTTCAATATTCTTAAGAATCTTATTTTCAGAAGATTGAAAAATTTAAACATTTCAAAACAAATTTTGTGATATTTTCAGATTTGGAATTATTTTTTCATATTTAGAAAAATTCGAATTGAATTCTAAAAAAAAAAAATTGAAAATTTGAGTTGAATTTTTAACGCTTTTACGGTATTTTATTTTCGAAAATTTCCGTTTTAAAATTGGCCAACTTTAGACATGTTGAGGTACTTCGATTTTTTACTTTTTAAGTTTTAAATGATCCAAATTAAAATGAGTGTCCTTGATTTTAGAAATGCAATTTTATAAAAAGTATAGTTTTTATCCTGTAAAATCACATTTGAAAAAACAAGAGCTTCTCAATTTAGAAATATTATCGGGCTAAACATTTCGGAAAAAATTAGAATTATGCTAAGGCTCAGCCAAACAATCTTTTTTTTGAAATCTTGAAATTTCGTCAGACAGCATTTACAAAAGAAAAATACTCAAAAACCAAGTATAGTTGTTTAAAAAAAATAACGTCTTGTTACTTATTCTTAGTTTTGTCTCTCCTTCAAGAAAACCAAAATTGCCAAATTTTTTTGATTCGAAAAGACTAGAAGCCAAAATTTGGAATATTAAATTTTGTCAGTTTTTTTTTTGGATTTAGTTTGATGAAATTTTATAAGTGCGTGATCTTGATGTGAAATTCGATTTCGCATCTTCTTTTTTAGACAAAAAGTTGTAACTTTTTTAGTTTAAAAATTAAAGCCAAAGAAATTCAACTCGTGCTCTGTTCGTCAGTTTTTAGCATTTTTGAATACAATTTTTAGCAGATATACCTCAGGGTATCCTTCGATTTATAGATGAACAGGAATTAAAAATAAAAATTTTGAAAAATTTTTTCTGATGCTCGGCGTGAATCGAACTTTTGTAACTTCCAGCGTTTCGTTTATCGAGCGAGTTTTGAGCAAGCAAAAACTTCTCGTGACAAAGATGCGGAAAAAACTATGATAAAGTTTTTAGAAAAGTTTTAGATCAAAATAATTAATAGTTTAGGAGTAGTGATGATTTTAGTTAATGTCAGCGCTGGAGTTTTCGAGTGTTCTATAAACTAGGGCTTACCGCCACGCCATGTTCGCTCGCTAGAGTGTTTTTTGGTTATTACGATATTAATTAAATCTTTTAGTAAATAATAATTTAACGAAAGTAATTTGATAAAAACTCATAAATTTGATTTATTTTGAACGATATTTCGGGATTCTTCGAATTTGAAATGTATTATTCTCCCTAAAAATACATGTAAAACTAATATTTTTGATCTTATTTTTGTTTAATGATTGTTTTCTAATTTTGATTTTTTTTAATTTTTTACGCATAAGCAGCTAAAATATTATTTTTGCATATTATTTATTTCTTTGTGTATGATTTAATTCTATGAAATTCTAATAATAAAAATTGATTGCGAAATGATATAAACAGTAGTAATTTATAATTTAAGTAGAAAAATTATTCAAATTGTCACCTTGTTTTTGCAAGTTTTTCGTGAAGCTTGCGGTATATTTTCCATTTTAATGTAAAATGAAAAATCGCCACTTTTCTTATGAAATCACTTTTATTAAGGAAAAAATATTCAAACTAGATTCAATATAATCTTTACACTCAGATGTGAACTATCCAGTGAATGAGAACTAACTTATCTGTTTTTATTTTAAAATATCCTCGAAAATGTATTTAGAAACAGCGCAATGAACTTTTGCATAGGTTTGTTTACGTTGCGAATGTTCAAGGTCACTTACGAGTTAAACCGAATGCAGGTGTGAACATTTTTTAACAGTAGAATTTCTTACATTTACATCTAAATAAACCAGAAAATACATTAAAAACCCAATATGATTCACTATGCACTAACAAATTTAATCATTATCATATTATAAAAAAAAGTCACTAGTGAGTGATCGTGGTGTGGCGGCGGCGGCGGTAAGCCCCAGACTCCATAGAACACTCGAAAACTCCAACGCTGATATTAACTAAAAGCATCGCTACTCCTAAACTATTAATTATTTTTATCTAAAACTTTTCAAAAAACTTTATCATAGTTTTTTCCGCATCTTTGTCACGAGAAGTTTTTGCTTGCTCAAAATTCGCTCGATAAATGAAACCCTGAAAGTTACAAAAGTTCGATTCACGCCGAGCATAAGAAAAAAATTAATAAAAATTTTTCAAAATTTTTATTTTGAATTGCTGTTTCTCTATAAATAATAGATAATGATTAATGATAATGGTAACGGATAATGATTTTATTTTGAGCTCTCTATTTGGAAATACCCTGATTTTAAAATTTTAAGAATTTAAATTAGAATGAATTTTTAATAAATAAAGTGTGTTATCATCCTCGCTTTATAATTAAATGAAATTTTTTTTGCAGGACCTGGAGTTCCATGGGGTAATGAGGTTCTACTTCCAAGATAGCGGTCAAAAAGTGGCTACCAAATGTATAAGGGTAGCCTCGGATGCAACAAGCCAAGCTGTAATAGAAACTTTAATCGAAAAATTCCGGCCAGATATGCGAATGTTATCCGTCCCAGAATATGCACTTTATGAAATTCATGAAAATGGAGGTAAGTTTCCTTTAAAAAGTACCAATTTTTTAAATTCATTTTTATAATTTGAAACGATTAAATTTTAAAGGACGTTATGGATTATCTACAAGGAAATCAAATTGAAAATTTGATTTTTGAAGAATAAATTCTTATATAAAATTAGATGGCGCATCTGTTTTCCTCTAGCAAAAAAGTTCAATCTATTATAGTTTTCAAGATAGCCATGCTAATTATGTTTTTTTTCTGAAGACGATTTGTAATTAATTTTTGGTATCTCGCTCGTCGTCACATCTACAGTTTTTGGAATTTTTTGATAAAATTTAGAGACAATACTCTACAAAGTATCCTTAAAACGATAATATGAGCGAAAAGAGTATATCATTATTTGTACCAAAATAAAAAATTGTTTTCAAGGCCATTCCGAATTCAATTCCTTAAAATCTTCGATCGCTTCGTTTATCGAGCGAAGTTTGAGCAAATATAAACTTCCTGTGAAGAAGTTGTTCAGAAAACTATAAGGAAGTTTTCTGTGAAAACCTTTTTTCAAAAAACTGAATAGGTAAATAATTGCGAATGTAAAACTTGAAGCGCGCGATTCGTACAAGAATTCTACAAGAATAATTCTACAGAATTTATTCTATTTATTCAATTTTTTTCAGTTAGTAAAACCAAGAAAGTATTATGATGCTAGAAGAGCTAAATTGACATTTGAAGGTCATCTAATATAACTCCGGGTATTCCTTTGTTTACATTTTTATTCCTTCGCTAGCTGTACTGCGAGTGGTTCCGTCCGTCTAATTCTAATAGACATGGAATGGTACGAATCGCGCGCTCCAAGTTTTACATTCGCAATTATTTACCTATTCAGTTTTTTGAAAAAAGGTTTTCACAGAAAACTTCCTTATAGTTTTCTGAACAACTTCTTCACAGGAAGTTTATATTTGCTCAAACTTCGCTCAATAAACGAAGCGATCGAAGATTATAAGGGATTGAATTCGGAACAGCCTAGAAAACAATTTTTTATTTTTTTTATAAATAATGATATGCACTTTTTCACTGTTTATATGGAAATTCACGTGTTTTGTTAAGAAAATCTATTTTTTTCGAAAATTAATTTTCAACCAAATTATTTTATTTCAAACCTAAAAGATGAGTTTTCAACTAAAATGATAAATATTTAAGTAAAATACTTGAATTTTTCATTGAAAAACTGCGTTTTTAAACAATAAGATTAATCTGTAAAGAAAAAGATTACAATTTAATCTTATTGTTTAAAGTTTATCTTCTTGGCATAAAATTCAATTATTTAACTGAAATATTTAGTATTCCATTTTTGGTTGAAAATTTATCTTTTCTAGCTTTAAATTCAACAATTCAGACGGAAATTTTTTTTTTAAATGAAAATTCAACTATCTCGATGAAAAATCACTTTTTTTGTTTAAAAAAAAATCTATTTTTTTCTCTAAAATTAACTTTCAACCAAATTATTTTATTTCAAACCTAAAAGATGATTTTTCAACTAAAATGATAAATGATAAATATTTAACTAAAATACTTGAAGTTTTAATTGTAAAGCTGCGTTTTGAACCGATAAGATTAACCTGTGAAGAAAAAGATTACAATTTAATGTTATTGTTTAAAAATGCATCTTTTCAATTAAAAATTCAAGTATTTTAGTTAAATTTGTCAATAATCATTTAAGTTAAAAAATCATCTTTTAGGTTCGAAGTTAAATTATTTGTTCGAAAGTTAAACTTTTTTGTTAAAAATTAGTTTTAATTTTATGTTTTTTTTTGTTTTCATTTATTTTTATTAGCTCAAAATGTAACTATTAGTCCACTCGATTATTCCATAATTTTAGTCAAAAATTCGTCTCTTTGGCTAAAAGTTAATTTTTTGAATAAGAATTTAATTATTCAATTTTTAATTGAAAAATTATATTTTTTAGTAGAAAATCGCCTTTTTCGGTATAAATTAATCTTCTTGGTTGAAAATTCCTCTAGTTGGTAAAAAATTCAACTATTCTAGTTAGAAATTCATCTTTCTGGATTAAAATTTAACTATTATAGTAAAATATTTACAATTCTTTTTGAAAATTCATGAAGTTATTAGAAAATGTAACTATTTTTTGCAAAGTTTTTTTTGTATGGAAAGTAATCCTTTAACTGGAAGTTTAACTTATTCCAATCAACTATTCCATAGTTGAAAGTTGAAAATTCATCTGTTTGTGTGAAAATTAATTTCTTTATCTTGAAATTTGATTATTTAAGTTTTGTCTGAAAAATTATCTTTTTTAGTAAAAAATAATTTTTGTTGTTGAAAATTTAACGATTTCAGTTAAAGATTTATTGTTTTAGTTGAAAACTCATCTTCTTGGTTTAAAATTAACTTTTTAAGTTGAATATTCATCGTTTTAGTTGAAAATTGATCAGTTTGTTTTTTTTTGTTCTTCATTAATTTTTTGAAATAAAAGTTTCCCTATTTCATTTTTTGTTGGACCTTGATATTTTTAGTAGGAAAGTTTTTTTTTGTATCTTGCATAGATTGGACGTAAAATGGAATTTTTGAGTTTTCGTTATTGTTTGTATGGTCAAAATTTGTATTTTCAACTTTTCGACAAAATTAAAAAAATTTTTCATGATAATCTTGTCGGAATTTAAAAAATACACGTTTTTCTTCTCTTGACTTTTTTTCATATCATGCGTTGTTTGGCCTAAAATGTTCATTTTGTTTTTTTTTTGGGATTTTGAAAATGCTGCCAAGGTCATTGACATCAAGAAGGTGGGATGGAAGGACGGTAGAGTCGTTTTCATTCATAAACCTGGGGAGGAGGACTGCACTGCAGCTAAAGGTTTTCGGCCGATCATATTACCGCCCTTTATTCTGAAGTTGCTGGAGAAACTGCTAACGAAATATATCAGATGTGATGTGATGTTAGCATGCCTGATGCAAAGACGGTAGTGCGTCTTTCAGGCGGGCTTCTTTTTATAAATAATATCCTTCTTGAACATAATAAGCATAGTAAGCCTTAAGCAAAACCCCTTCAGAAGTCATCTATCGAGAAGCTTCAAGGTGCGGCGTGCCGGACCAGCTAGTAAGCTGGAAAGGTAGCATGCTACGCTGAAGATTACTCATATCTAGACGGGGGGAAGGTCTAGTCTGGGAAGTAGCGCCACAGGGATGCTCGCGTTCAAATATCCCTGGGGATGACATCCCTAGGGATATACGGACGACTTTGTAATACTAGTAAGGGGGGGGGGGGGCTCATCTTGAAACTTTAATGGGTCTTATTGCATTTCCTGGTAAGAGGCTGATTATCTTAGACTCAGTTAAATACCTGGGGATAATCTTAGATAGCAAACTGAAGTGGGCGGATAACCCGCTCCTATAAGGGACAATATGGCACACAGGTGGTTCCAAAAGAGAGGCGGTGGAAGCACGAATATATGAAATCACAGCAAGAAGGAGGACAGGGATCCCATTTTGGTGATTTGTGTTGGTTTTTAATGCGGGTGCGATACTGCGTAATAAACTATCCTTAACATCAGAGCTGATTTGGGAATACAAACAGGCATTAGCCCAATTTGCAGAAAAGAACAATGTGATATGAGTTCTTGTTCACATAGGGATTGTGGGTAACAAAAAAGCGGACCAGCTTGTAAAAAACGGCACAGCAAGTAAATACATATGACCGAAACCGGTACTAGGTATATCGTTTTCCTGCATCGGTATGGCCATAAAAAGCTGGATCCCGTCAAAGAACCGGGAATATTGGGAACAAACCCATGGTTGCCGACTGCCGAAAGCCTTCCTGGACTATACGTACAGAATGGACGCCGCCAGAGAAATCCTGTACTACTCAGAAGAACAACTCGAGAACATTGTTACTATCACATACATAAAATATTTTTTAACTCGACTACAGAGTGCAAGGAATGCTGCAGGTGATTTCTATCGTATGTGTTAGACAGAGAGGGTCTGATCGTCTTGAAACGATAAGTACAACTTGTCGTTGGAACACCATTGGACACTCTGACTACCATATACGATGGAGAGAGCGAGATTGTGAAAACATCGTTTCGATTTCAATCGTACCTCGTTTTCTGTCTCATATGGTAGAAAGAGATATCTGTTCGAGTTAAGGCATCCGAGTACCACTGCTGGAGAAAGGAGTTTGAAATCGTAATGTAATCTCCTCGTGACGAACTATGGAAACTGTAATTTGGATACGATAACTGTAGACTTTTATAAAAGAAATATTATTTATGGCATATTTACTCACACCTGTTACGTCAATTACAATTCTACCTTTAATTTTAAAAGTTTTTATTTCTACGGAAAAATGCAATAGGGTTCTGTCCTAAAGTATGCGGTTGAGGTCAGTGCACCGTAACGGTGCGCAGTGTTGCATGAGCAATTTTTTTTTCTTCCACGTTCTTTCACCACTTCATAAAATGTAACAAAAATATGTATTAGAACTCAGCACGGAAAAATTCTGTCTCAATCTGATAGCTGAGCATTGTGGTGGACACAACGTATGGGACCCGTGATTAGAAATCATGAAATTTCCCCACGCTGAAGAGGCCTTCTCTAGAAAATAAACGTCTTATCCAAGTCGTTTGAGCTGTTTTTGAGATAGATTCAAAAGTATTAAGTTAATGCGTTTTTGGGTATTTTGAAAAAACACCACATTTCACAAGTAAAAATTTAAGAACTTTTATTTCCAGAATTTCAATTTTAAAATCCGTATTTTATAGGATGTTTGAAATTTTGAGGTCAGTTATTAATCTACCTCTAAACTAACAACAGTGACCTCTGCTAAGAACGTAAAACATTTGCATCCTGAATAAGGGCCACAAAAGATCTATAGTTGATTAATCAGTCTAAACAAATATCTTTAGAAAATCAATAGCTAGAATTAAATCTCTAGGAACCAATGCAATACAAATTTCAAGATAGGAAGTCAAGAAATAAAAGTTCTAAAACGGCGGCACAATTAGTAGCGCGTCTTAAACATATTATTTCAGGTATAGAGTCTATTTAATAGCCGTATTATAAAAATAAATGTAAAAATAGCAGTTTTAGCTCTCGATAGGTACCGCCGTGCACACTGTCCGCCGTGAGACTCTCCCTCCTCACACCACTTCTCTACTCAGATCCATCTATTATTGGTCTCAGATCAAAGTCATTCGCTAATAAACATAATGAGGAGGTTCTATTCAAACCCAGCCATCAATGCATATTTTAGAACCTAACTTCTCATGTTTTTTAATTAGTTTTCGAAAAGAAAAATAGTCATGAATTGCGATAGGGTAGCATCCTACTTGCCGACAATTCATCTAACAGCAGAAACTTACGTAAGACTTACCCATATTTCTGTTACAGGCTGTAATGTTGCTGGTTAATCAGTTGTGTACATCGATACAGCCAACTGAAAACGCATTAGTTAAATCAACTTCAAAATTCTTGACATCTTTAATGGAAAATGGCACTACGTTCAAAAGTCGAACACTAATGGCTTGTAAGCGCTGGATTTTAGAAACTCTAGAATATTCAGAATTAGTTTCACAGACTCACATTCTTGTTGCTTTACGAATCTTCCTTGCAACCACCCCGTTTAGTTACATAAACCAAGTCAGTAGTATTGTTTTCTATTTTATTATTTAAAACTGCCATCCCAACATAAGAAATAGTAGCTACGTGTGGGATAAGTCCTATGTTTTCCTAATCTCAAATTTTACATTTACACAACGCGATATATTATATTCATATAACATAGAAAAAAAAAGATCATTATATGAATAATTTTTGGCCGAATTGGATGATCTTTCATCTTGTGATGTTAAAATATTATTTTTTTACAGCTTAAGGTAGTTGTTGGAGATTTCAACAAGCTCTTCTTTCTTCCGCGGTTGTGGGTGACTTTGAGTCCGTGCACGGCCCTGAGTCTCTTCTCGTGCACAGGCACGTCCACTATTCAAGTGTCATGAGCATGATCTAAGAATACATGGTCTAGCCGTAAGCTCTCATAATTTCGTCCCCAGCCGCGCTCTACCACCGCCAACCATCGCGTTACCATAGCAACTGTTAGCGTCTCGGTCTTCACTGGTCTTCACGGACGTTTTACAGCGAGTATACAACGTCTCGCGCGCTCACTTATCCAATATGGCCAGCAGTGGTAGAATCGGTAGAATTGCTTCCTATTAGTTAACTTTTTTTTAGTTGCGCGTGGCTAGACCATGTATTTTTAGATCATGGTCATGAGGTCGATTCAGTATCGCTCTACCCACGGTTCGGGTTACCACCCCTATGTTACGCTCGTATCTCATTTCTATAGTATTTGTGGCATTGCGCTTTTTTCAACTAACATTATTAACAAAATTGTGACTGTTTTTCTCTGAGTATCTTTAGTTAGTGACTAAAGCTACAGTAAACTTCTTGTTTAACGTAGAAGCGGTGTTAATTACTCGAGATCCCTACCGTATCGTGTACGTATAAACATTTCGGCATTTTTTCACAGAACCAGCTGCTTTTTTTCAGTGTAAACTTGCACAGTAGTTATCCCGAAATCGGACCCTAATTACGAATTTGTCTAAAATTTTCAAAATATGAAAAAAATATTTTTATCTAACGTTGCATACCCTTTTTAGCTTAACCGTCTGTTTCGAAATTCAAATAATATGAATTATCTTCAGTTTTTTTTGAATGATTCTCCCATAGCTAACATGGGGAATCGCCATATTCTAGTCTATTATGAAAACAAAGCCTACCATTGAGCTCAAAAACTACAGATATATAGAAAAATATCGTGCACATTTCATTTTTTTAAATCATAGTTATGGTGCGTTTATTATAAACGGTATAATGTTGAAAAGAATAATATTTCTTTGCACGCGTGGCACATTGCGGGGGTAGACGATCAGGAAAACATGATATGAGTAAATTAATACATTTGTCGTTAAATTGTTAGGTTAAATAAGTACTATTATAGTTTTTAGTGTACATGCAATGCATTTCAGTGTGATGAGTGATGAGGAGTGCTGCCAATTATTTTTATTTATTTTAAACACTGAAATGCATTGCATGTCAAGTAGGAAGCATCTTACTTTCATTTTATCTAATAGACTACCAAAAATAATACGTTTTTAACCTCACATTCTTAACTACCAAAAAGGAACGAAAAAATGCACAAAAAAACTATGAAAGTACTTATTTAACCTAACAATTTTAACGAAACATGTAATAATTTACTCTCATATCGTGTATTCCTGATGAGGCTTGGTGTCACCAAGCGAAAGCTTGTTTTAATAAAAAACCCAATTGACAACGACTAGTAGATCAACATCATTCCACCGACCCCATATTACTATTGTTTCTTTTTGACTTCAATTTCTTTGATAATTAGAAGAAATAGTAGTATATTGTGCACCATGGAATCGAACTAGTCTTCTTACGGCCGAGCGTGAGATAATTTTATGTAATAAGTATATGGTTTCCAAGTTTTGTTATGATATAACGTGTCAGGTTTGAGGTTAGTTTTAAGGAAAAGTACCACGCAGAGCAGTACGCTTGGGTTGAACTAACGAGAAAGCGTTCGGGTTCATTTTTAGCGAACGGTAAAGTGAGCCCAGAAAGTGATGAAAACATACTCATTTTACATAAAAGAATTTAATTTCTACGCTCGGGTTAGTGACCATAAATGAAGCTGGCATGGCTGGATAAACCTAATCTGCATCTGAAATGTCCAACAGTGTATGTAAAGAGTAAATCTTCTACCTGGTGGAGATTATCTTCCACAGCACAGGTAGAGAATTTGTCTTCTTTTTATGTCAATGTCGACTGGATATAAATAATTAAGTTATTATAAGTTAATGTTAGTCAATCTACATGTTTCAATCGCTGTTGTTACTGTAGACTACATTTCTTTAAAAACTCGCGGAGCATCCGACGTGGCAGCAATGAAAAACTCCTAATTATGTATCCAAGCCTCTTTTTTAATTAGTTAACCTGCTGAATCATGAAAAATAGTAACTCCCAGGTTGAATTTGGTTTAATACTACTGAACTTTCCTTGAATACAAAATAGATTTAAAAACCAACAAATGTAAACACGCTTCGCGAATTGATATACGAATAGATATTGAAGGATTGGAACACACAAATATATAAATGCATAGGAAAATATAAGGAAAGGATGGATCCTATATTTAATAGTTGGTACGTGCCGCTTGCCATCTTTACTATATTGCTATAGAATTATCATTAGCATTTCAGCTTATCGCCAGATCTACTGCGTATGGGTCGGTTTTGCCTTTTAATCCATTCGTGGATGGCTATTTGAATTGACTGTACGAGTCAATTCGTTTACAGAGTAAACTAAGAATGTCTGTCCGATGAGTCTTTTCTTGTTGCTTTGTAAATTTACAAGAACTATTAATTATTCAAAGAATTTATATTAAAAAATTAAGAGTTAGGTTTTCCTTCTACAAGTCGATTTGTTTACGGAGTCCACTAAGAATGTCTATTCAATGACTCTTTTCTAGGATGCTTTGTAAAATTACAAAAAATTTAAATTGTTTAAACAATTTTGATTAAAATATTAAGAGTTTGTTCTTTTTCTACGAGTCAATTTGTTTATTGACTAAATTTGTTTTTCGAAGTCCCCGAGAGATTTTTTCGGATTTTAATTTTGTATGGATATATTTAGATATAAAATATTATTGCGCGTCTTTTTTCCTCTAGATAAAATCAGTGAAAAGTGGTAAATCATATATGGATAAGATAAAATAACAATCATGGATAAATCAGTTTGTCCTCAACTCTTCAACGAATATTGCACATCGGAGTGTAAAGATTATATGAAAGAGAGACATGAGAATATGGGTGCACAATTTACAAAAAGCTTGCAAAAACAAGGTAAAAGTTTGAAAAAGTTTTCTCTTGAAATTAGGAACCAATACTATTATAACCACAATAAATAAAGTGTATGAAAATTTCCACTTCGTGTATCTTGTATGGATAAACTTTCTATGAAATTATTAATATTACTATTATTACTATTATTGCTATTATTATTATTGGAACAGAAGAACCAGCCTTAGGACCAAAAAATCGATTTTCCAGTTTTTATTGATACTGAATAATGAAGATTTCCCCTATCAAACAAAAAAACGATGAAAATTGAATGCTTCTTTCTTATAATAAACACTCATGCGTCATATATTGTGTGATACCTTAGAGCTCTAATGCTTTTGGCTTGGTTGACCACCACTCTATGCGCTCGATTAGACTGTTTTTCCTGATATTTTTTTCTAGGAATTTTACATTTTGTTCTATAAATCATAATAAAAATAACATAATGTATAATAAATACATAATGCATAATCATACATAATAAAATATAAGCAAGCATAATAAAAAAACATATAATATGATTTTTATTCATTGCTATTGTTCATTTTTGATCGTAGTTGGCAGTAGTCAATCGTTGTTCTCATTCATATATCTCGAGTCTTGACAAAGATAGAGACCTCTCAACTGTGTTTGGAAGCGAGCTCCTTTGCTACCTGTTGGTTTTCCTTTCACTTTGATCCGCCTTTTCTCTTAAACTCATTTTGGGTCCTAAGGCTGGTTTATTCGTTCCACGTTACATATATTTTTAAATTTCTGTTACTCTATCAATCGAAGAACACTCTAAAACGCATTTCTTAAAATTTTAGTTTAAAAATTCTAAAAACTGACGAGCAGAGCACAAGTTGAAATAAAAAACGGAATGAAATATTTTTTTAAAAATTCAGTTGTATGGTTTTAATTAAAAAACTCAAAGAGCTACAACATTTTTTTTAATGGGAAAGGATGCATAATAAAATTTCACCTCTAAATATGTATCTCCTTTAAACATTAAAATTCAATTTTTTTTTAAATCTCCAGAGGTTTTTGTTTTTGCACGAGTGGTGTTATGTTAAGAATTCGTCATTTTGAACGTATTTTGTCATTGATTACTCATTATTGTTCTTTTAAATTAATTTGCATATCTTTTTAATTAACATAATTTATAATAACTTATATTTTATCTACAGTGATTGATAACGAAGTTGGTCCGATTCCGTAATGTCATATGATGTTTCCAATACACCGTAACGTCATATTATATTTCCAATAAAGATTTCCAATACAATTTTCCAATACAATTGTTTAAATGATTTCGTAATAAAAGGTTTTCCCTTTTTTTAACATAAGAATACATAGAATAAGCATACATTTATCATAAGAATACGTAAAGACAAATTTAACATAACATAGTAGTAACATAGTAACATAACATTGTTAAGAGCATCAGACCGGAAATCTGAAGGTTCTGGGTTCAGATCCCAGAGGAGATAGAGACATTTTTTTCACAATCTTAAGATTTATCAATATTTTAACAATATTGATATAGACCAGTAGACAAATAAAATTAACATCTAACATTAATAATAACATAGAACTTTTGGACCTTTGGAATTATTTCCTAATAATCACTTAGCTTTACAATTTCAAAAAAATGCAACGTCACACCGGGCTAAAAAGATTTTTCTCATTTTTATAAAATTACTTGAACAGTAGATCGACACGAATTAGCTCCTAATAATTTAACTATTTTCTATGTCAATTAAGAAAGTTATTTGAATTCCAGGAAATACGAAAATTACTCGGAGAAAATGCTCTTTTGTGGAGGTTCCTTCGCAGTCCAGGGTCTCAGTCTCATGAAATTCATTTTTTGACTTTGAGTTGTCTTGAAGCAATATTAACTCGTAAAGATCAGAATCAAGCCACACTAGCAACTGATTACTTGCTCAAAATTAAAGAAATAGTAATGAACGTTATCTTGTCATTGTCCTTGGAAAATACTGGAAAATATGTTAGCAAGGTTAGTAATTTTCTGCCTCATTTCTTAATTTAAAAAGCTTTCTTCTATCTGCACAAATTACTAGTTTATATATTATTAGCATTAAGCTATTTTCAGCAGAGCAGCGCTCCCGAGAGCTGTTCCAAGCCCTGGGGTTCTATATTATCACGTTCCTCATCCCTGACCCCATTACGACGACGATTTATAAAATATTTTTAATTACTGAAGCCTAGTTGTTAATTAGGACAAAGACAGAAAAATATTCGCAATTGATTAAAAATACTACCACTTGGTGTATCGCTCAGTGAACTTACTTTAATCTTTAATATTAACTTTTTTGTCCGACCTCTCTTAAAAATGCGCCATTGCATATAGATGAACCACGTGCAATGTGACGGCTTCCAGCCCAGCGACTGACAGTGCAATTCTTAACGGATTTTTATTTTGACTTAACGAAAATTAGTTATTCAACAACACACTTACAGCCAATTATTTGACCAATTGTTATAAACGGATACACATTTTGAAAACTTTTTGATGAAAAGGCTTGATTTTTTTTGCGGAATCAACTTAAAATTTTTTTCCTAAGACTCCTTACTATCATATTTTTCATAGTGACCAAAAAATGTTTATATATATTCAATCCATTTATAACTTTCGGTTTTTACATTTTAAAACTCTCGTATAGAAAGAACTTAAAATTAATATAAAAAACAACTAAAAAAAAACTAGAATGCTATAACGCTGATATTTTACAAACAAATCATTTGAACTTTCTTTCTCCCTTGCTCCTTTTTGAAAACCCCTAGCATACTCGCAGAGGATGAGGTTTAGTTTTGCACTAAAAGTTTTAAGTAATAATTCTTCAAAATCCCTCACCATCTCTCCATCTACCCAATCTTTCACCCCTTCCACACATTTTTTCTCTGCTACCTGACTAGCTTCTTCACATTTCCATACATGGATAATGTTTTCTTCCTCTTCTTTTCATAGTCTGCATTGTGTTCTCGTATCCTTTATTTCCCACTTTCCCTACATTCTCACATCTTAATCGTGCCCACTGCTTTTTATCCCTTTCACTTATATTTTCATCATCCCAGTATCCCTCTCTTCTCAACTGCAATTTCCAACTTTTATACCGGCTACAATACGACGACCTGTCTAATCTCCCCCATTCTCCCTGTATTTCCTGTGCGGTAATCGTCTCGATTCCTTTCTCTTAAGTTCTTTTTTATCTCTTCTCACCCCACTTTACACATCAACTCGGCTATCACTCCGTTCCCTACATCCTGGCAAGCTTTCAAGTTGATTTTTGGATCTCTAAATTCTGTCCTCCTGCCTCCATTCTACAGATGTAGCCTGGAGTTGATGTATCAACTCTCATTGCCATTTTACAAACCTACTGTGAATTTTCTCTATTGTCTCCGTTCTGGCCCAGCCCCAAATTTCTACGCCGTACATTCCTCCTGCTTTCACCAACGTGTCCATCAGATACAATCTTTTACTAAACCTATTCATTATTGCTCTCTTCAGAATACCCCATGCTGCATTTGCGACAATTCTTGCTTTCCTGGCTATTTTCTCTGTGTGTTTTGTGCAAGTTCCTCCCGTCGAAAACCAATATCGAAAATACTTTAAACTATTCACTACTTCCAATTATTTACCTTCCACTTTCCATCTCTCTCATTGTGCCCTTTTTCCCCCTTTCCTCAATATCATTATCTGGGTCTTATTTATGTTAATTTGCAACTTATTCTTTTCGATATATGTCTAGAGTTTGTAGCATTTCCGTGAGCCCCTCCGCATGGTCCGCCACCAAGGCCACATTGTCCGCAAATTTCAGTCCAAATATGTTGGTTCCTCCTATTACTGTCCTTCCTACGTTTTCCTTTTTCCCAAGCCTCATCCATATCTCATATAAGTATTTTGAACACGGTCGGGCTAAGTGGACAACCTTGCATCACGCCCCTGTTTGTTGAAAATGAGTTTGTGATCCCTTCACTCGTGATAAGCTCATTTAATGTCTTACTGTAAATCTTTCTAATAATATCTAACATTCTACCTTTAATCTCTATTTTCTGTAATTTATGTACCAATATCCCTCTATCGACTATATCAAACGCTTTTGTGAGATCTAGTAACACTGCATAAAGCTTACCACCCTTTGCGTTCAGTTTGTTGTTGATAAGCGAATTGAGAACCCACACATGGTCCCGAGTTGCCCTTTCCCTCCTAAAACCTACCTGGCTTTCTTCGTACTTCCCTTCTTTTTCTAGCCCGCCTCTAAGTCTTTCTTCTAAGATGGCTGTTAGAATCTTGTACCCGGCATCCAGGAGTGCGACTCCTCTATAATTTCCGTTTCACTTTCATTCCCGTTTGTTGTAATAAATAAAATATCTGTGCTTTTCCCACCGGCGAGCCTATTACCCTTCCATCCAGAACCCATTTAATATCCTATGTACCTTTAAAGCCCAAAAGTGCCGTAGCCATTTAAAAAATCTATGGCGATGTCGTCTTCGCCTGGTGCTTTCCCTTTCTTCAATCTATCTACTACTTTCTTTACCTCCTCAAACGTGATTTCCCTATTTATTTCCAAGTCCAAATCGCCTCCCTCTCCCCTAACCCTTTCTTTATCCCCTGCTAATACCTGATTTTCTCCCTCATCATGCTGCCTCCTCCCTGTTTCCCCATGTGCCGTGTCTGTTTTTTCGATCTCCTCTAGTCCCTCATGAGTTCTAGAATTTTATGATTTAGTATCCTGGCCTCCCAGGAGTTTCCTTAACGCTTCTCCCACTAAACCTTTTTAATTCCATTCCCTCTACATCTCCCTTCCGGGTTAAACTAACTTATTGTCCCCCAAAAACCTCCCATATTTTTACTATTCTTTACCTTTTCCAATTTCTGTTTCCTTTCCCGATTATTTCTTTCTCTGCGGTATTCCTTCAGTTTCCTCCTACTCGCTTTATAGTCCTCCCGATCCCTGTTCCCTTTTGTTTTAAAATATTTTTTTAATTGCTTAAAAACGTTCTTCATCAATTTCTTTTCCTCTTAAACTCATCCCTTAAACTCCTTTTCCCTTCCACGCTCTCCTGTTATTTTCGTCTTCTGCTTTCTATTGAGATATGGGGTTTACGGGAACATGGATGTATGAATTTGAGGTTTTAGTTGTTTATATGCCTACATGAAACATTACGCCAGATACACATACAGTGTACGCTAAGTACGCTATTTCTTCCTTTGACTTATAATTTCAAATATTCAAGAACACCATACATCCTCTATCTGCTTCAAATGCTTGTTTTAAAGGAGTTTAGGTCAAAAAGTATCGTGTTCATCAAGGGCGGATGGCTATTTGCCTCGTGTGACAGCCGCCCTCGCTTTGCAATTGTCGGAAACACCCGAAAAGTTGGCCGAAATTGAAATAGTGAGCAAACTTTTTTAAAACTTAGTACCTTTATGTTTTTGGGATCAAGGAATTCGAATTTGACGTCAAAATTGTCAAAAAAAATGGTTGTTGCAACATGGGACACCAACTTTGAAACTGACGTTACGGTTGTGAAAAGTAGTCGTCACGAGGTTTTCAGGGTACAGGAATTCGAATTTGAGGTCAAAATGGTCAACAACAAAATTAAAAAAAAATATTCAACATCTTAAAAAAAAGGCGGAAATGGTCAAAAACAAAACGAGCTTGGACTTTAAACGAAAGTAACTGTTAGGAGCAGCAACATTTTTAATTTTTCTAATCACCACCTCGTTGATATTTTTTAAAATACTTTTATTTTGTAAAAACTTTTTAACATTGAAACTTAAAAAAAAAACCCATTAAAACTGCTATAATAATTCATGAATTATTGAAATGCAACTCTAATTGAGATTTTATCAAACGGACCTCCAAAAATTTTCTACTTATACTGTCAATGAAATCGCGCTCTCATAAGAAAAAGAGCACTTGCAACCTAGCTATAGTTTGAAATTTCGACACGTTATGCGTAAGTATGGGAACAGGTCATATTTCGGGCCCTATCAAAGCTCTCGTGCCTAAGGTACAGCCTAATCCTTCCGGCATTTGATGCAGGGATTAATTGTTTATAGAATACTGCATTTGGTTTTACGTAAAAAATATTGATTTTTAACATTTTTTGCCAGCTTTTCCTCCTATTCCGACCGCTGTGGAGTACTTAGAACGTTATCGTTAAAAACTTGATTTTGAAGAAAGCTGTGATGTAGCTTCAGCTTTAGAACTAGAAAACCTTTCAAGAAATGTCAAAGAAAGTATGTGTACTAGATGCTCGGGATGTGCGTGGCACGCCCTGCAGCTTTCATCGGGAACGTCTTGGCTCAAAATGTGGTGACGGTATGTCAAGGTGGAAATAAAACCATCTTGACATGCCAAAATGAAACCCTCCGTGCCCGACTTATATCCGGGTGATTTAAGGAAAGCAAAAGTCAGCTCACACGACATTGGCTGATCCTCCACATTTCTGTGGAAGATGCCCTGCATACTTTTATCGAGGACCTGTTCACGGAAATTTTTCTCCTGTGCTTTCTGAGTCCGGGCTTTCAGGAGTGAGTACTCGAGACAGGTAAGATTTGATGCATTTTTCTTACTTCTGATTCGGCAATCCCTACAGCTGGGTGTAATTGCTTTTTATATTTAGCGAAGATCTTAAGATCCATTTAAAATACAGGAGTGATCTTGTGCTTTCGATTTGCAGGTTTGCCGCAAAGATAACCCTGGGAATAGCGAAGTGCTCGAAACAGTGGCAAGAATGTGAGGAAAAGATAAGTAGGCTCATGGAGTGACACGAAGTTTTCCAGCTGAGATAGTAAATCTGGTTTTCCAAAGTGTCATCAATCTCTCTATGCAACTCACGATTTGCGGGTGAACCTTTAAGCTTCCCAAAACACAGATGATAGTCTATGGGAGGTCGAATCGAAAGCTTTCCGGAAGACAATCCAGGCCATCGTTAGGTCACGCTGGTAGGATGCTGCATCGTTGCAGACACATCTATCGATGAGCAGGTTCTCCCGACATCTTGCTACGCCTTTCTTTGAGCCGCGTTCATACATTTCTTGCGACACAGTTCCGAAAGCCCGAACAATAATATTATTTAGAATAGCTATTAATATCTTATACAGAGTGTTCAGACAAGTGATTGGCCTGTAGTTCTTTGGTTCAGCTAAGTTGCCCATTTTCGGCAGGAGTACTCTGCGCCCTTCCACCAAACACTCCGGATTTGGCTCTTACGACTTTAAATATGAGGTGAAAATACGGACCAGATGCTGATGGGTTGAAGGAAACTTCTTCCACCAGAAGGTCTTGATACC
>JAAAKG020021509.1:0-20274 GCA_010014905.2 Druon quercuslanigerum | reverse complement strand
CCTGAATATTGTTTCCTTAAAGCATTGAAAGCAATTAAATAATTGATTTGTGGTAATGCTGGCTTCAGGTGACTGCTATTTGAAACTCTGACATCAAATTCTCCTTTTTGCAGATAAATTTAGTGGTAATTAAATGCCCTGGATTTTTTGTATAGCACAAATCCAGAGCACTTAATTACCTGAAGGCACCAGTACTACATGTTTTTGATTAAAATTACCGGGCACAAAATATAGTTTTAGCAGGACTTGCATGTTGGTGGCGGTAGAAGAAAGTGTGCAGTGACCGGTGGTGAGGCGTTTTTGCGGATTTTGCGTGGAAGGTGTGAATAGAGTGTAAGAGAGGAAGACTAGAAGGTGAGTAGAGTTGTGAGGGGTGAATTGGGGAGTTAAAAATTAATTTTCATTGTAGTTGTGGGATGAAATTTGGCTAATGAGGGAAATTGAGGTTAGGTTAGCAAGGGAGCGGGGTAGTTTTGTGGTCAGGAGTTTGTTTATTCATTGTGGACAAGGGTGGTTCTAGTAGAGCTGGGGGATGTTAGGGGAGAAAAAAGGGTGTCTGTAGGGGCTGTGAGGGAGGAAATAGAGCAAGAAAAGCAAAATTTGTGGCAGTGAGCGAGAACGGCCTTGCGAGACATCTGTTGGCTGCAGGAGGTACTTATTTGCATAAATAGGTCACAGTTATCGACGGAAGAGCGGTGGGTGGCAGCGAGAGTACTGGCAGCATGATCTAAAAATACATGGTCTAGCCACGCGCAACTAAAAAAAAATTAACCAATAGAAAGCAATTCTACCGATTCTGCCACTGCTGGCCATATTAGATAAGTGAGCGCGCGAGACACTGATTTACAATATAGCCATAACTCATGATTTCAAATCTGTTGCGTGAAAACCGAGACGCTAACAGTTGCTATGGTAACGCGATGGCTGGCGCTGGTAGAGCGCGGCTGGGGACGAAATTGGGAGAGCTTACGGCTAGACCATGTATTCTTAGATCATGACTGGCAGTGCATATAGTGAACTTAAAGGGGACGAAATTTCCAGCAGGCCACGACGGCCAGCTGGGCGTGGCCCGGTGTCGTGTGGCGCATCAGGGAGAGGGAAATATCGGAACAAAGGAAACGCCAAAGCAAGAGAGAGAGCGTCTAGCGCGAGCGAAGGGGAGGATCTCTTGAAGAGAAAAAGAGAGCAAAGATAGTTCGGAGAAAAGCGCGCTAGAGAGTCTCTTAAAAAAGAGCGTACGGAGACGTAGGTCCCGCCCATAAAAATGGAGGGGCAGGCAAAGAAGGAGGCTTTCGGGGTGCTGATAGGCGAGTTCAGAGGGTTGAGGGAGGACCTGAGGGTAAGAGAAAGGTGAAAAGGACGTACAGGGAGTGGAAGGAAGGAATTGCGAAAAGGGAGAAGAACGTAGAAATGAGGAAGGAGTTTAGGATAATGCGCAAGAAGAAAAAGCAGGAAAGGGAAAAAGAGCTGGAACAGAAGTTGAGAAATTTTAAGACAGAAGGGGACGTGTGGAAGGTAATTAATAGGTTTAGAAAATGTAGAGTGGAGATAAGTGAGAAGATGTGTGACGAATGGAGGGAATTTTTAAAAGATTCCGTTCAGGGATGAGTCACACAGAAGAGAGATGAGGGGATTATAAGAACAAGGGAGGTAGATGGATAGGAGCTGAAGGACAAGGAGATAGGGAGACAGATAAGGAAGTTGAAAAGGTCTAATGCAGCAGGGATGCACGGTGTAGGGAACAAAGCATGGCTGTTTGGCATACGAGAGGTAAGGGAGAGGCTGAAGGGGGTAGTGAAAAAAGTATGGCGCGGGGAGGGATTCCCAAGAGGATAGAGGGAGGGGTTGTTGTTCATACCACTGTGTAAAAAAGAGGGTAGGGAGATGCAGGAAAATTATAAAGGAATTACGCTAATGAATACTGCATACTGCTGGAGACGCAGGCGGGCTTTAGGGAGGGAAGATGTACAATTGACAATATTTACGTTTTGCAGCGCGTGGTGGATAGAGAACTAGCCAAAAAGGGTGCCAAAGTGTACGCGTTTTTTTTAGATCTAAAATGCGCGTTCCATTCGGTGGATAGGGGGAGTTGTGGGAGGCAATAGAAGAGAGGGGAGTAGAAAGAGGCCTGATCGAGAGGATGAGGGAGGTATATAAGGATACGAAAGATAGGGTGAGAGGAAGGGAGAGAATCTCCGAAAGTTTCTGGATAGATAGGGGGTTGAGGCAGGGGTGCCCACTTAGCCCAACGTTGTTTGCAATTTTAATCAAAGGTATGGAAAGTAAGCTAGCGGACGGAATATCAGGAGGAGTAAGGGTAGGAGGGGTAAGGATATGGTCACTCGCATATGCAGACGACATAGTGCAGCTAGCAAAGAGCAAAGAGGCTTTAAAGGAGATGATGAAAAGGTTGAGAAGATGCTTGGACAAAAATAGGTTAGAGATAAATGCGGATAAGTCGAAGGTTATGGTATTCAGGAAAGGATGGGGAGAGATAGGGGGGGAGTGGAAGTGGAAGGGAAAAGCGGTACATGAGGTGAGTTGGTGGGAGAAGGAGAACAGACGTAGGGTGGGAGGATGGAGGTGAAAAGGCATAGGTATTTCAGAACGAATGGATTACATATGAATGTAGTGAGAAGGATGCATGAGGAAGGAAGGAGGGTATATGAGGGATGTTAGTTTTTAAAGAGTTAATTGTAAGAAAATTCTATAAAAATGGAAGTGTAAGCAAGTCAATTTTTTAAGGTCAGCAGGCTGAAAAATAAAGGTTTATCTATCTACCTATATAGTTTTTGCAGAATATATTATTACTTAATTAACTAAATTTCTGGGCAAAGGAGAATTTGATACCACTAATAGTTTGTGAGTTTCAAATACCAGTCTCCTGAAGCCACCATTACTACATGATTTTGATCTAAATTACCGGGCACAAAATTCAGTTTTTGCAGAATATATTAGCACTTAATTAGCTCTAAATTTCTGTCTAAAGGAGAATTTTATACCACTAATAGTTTCCGAGTTTCAAATACCAGTCACCTGAAGCCACCATTACTACGCATTTTTGGGAAAAAAAAGTGCTCGGTTTTTTTGAACAACAAAAATTTAGAGCACTTAATTAGCACTAAATTCCTGCGTATATATTAATTTTTTTGGATCTGGTTGAAACATAGTTAGAATATTGTCCTAGTGTACCTATATTAATCCACAAAACCATAGGTTCGTTTATCAACCGGTTGTCAATATACAGCGCTTGCAGTTTTCAGTTTTTCACGCGTTCCTTCATCTTCAGGTTTGTGTAACTTCTTTTAGGATGATCCGATTGGACTTTTATTATAGTATTTTAGAAAGCTCTTTTCATTTACTTTAAACTATTATAACATGTTCATTTTTTTTTCCTATTTCAAAAAGTAACTTTCTTTATACTCTTTAAAATCCTGTAGCATAAAAAGTGAGCCGCAAATTTTTTCATGTTCAAATTTTGATTTTTACGCCCAAGGGTACCTACGTTCAACCTATGCAGCGCTTGGGCACTAATACGGTATAAAAAAGCTATTTTTTGAAAATTAAAAAAAAGTATATAAAAAATATCAATTTCAAATGTGATTTTCAAACAAAAAAATATACATTAATATATATATATATATATATATATATATCGTTATAATAGTCTTAAAGTTTGGATAATCATTAAAGAAGTTACACTAACGTGAACATAAGCAACGCGCAAAAAAGTGAAAACTTCCGACCCCTGTATGTTGACAACCGGTTGATAAATAAACTTATGGTTGGGAAAATAATGTAGGTCCACTAGGACTATAATTCAGTCAAGTTTCAACCCGATCTAAAAATTTAATTTTAGGTAGGAACAATTTACGTTTTCTACCCCATATATTGAGTTAAAAAAAAAATCAAGAGCAGAATTAAATTTTTTTAAATTTAGGAATTTTTAAATCGCTTTAAAGTCTGTCCCACGGGGTTTTGGTCTTATTTCGCTACATTGCTATTTTAGGTTAAAACTTGAAGATGATTATTTGATCTGTTTACAATGCGCCACAAAATTTTTTATTTTATGCCTAAGATTTTGCTATACTTAAAAAACGATTTATCAACTTTGATTCCAAATAGGAACTAATAATTATCACTACTTTCGCGTAATATTTTATACAATGTCTGGTAACGTTAATATATGCATTTCGTAGCCCCATTATGTGGCCTTAGTATTTATTAGGTGTCGTTTTAACGAAGTAACAGTATAGTTTTTGTAGAATTAAAGATGTCGGCTTACGTACCAACAAAGCAGCATTTGCGGGAAGTTTTCTTTTTCAATTCGAAGAAAAATGCTGGTCAAAGCCATCGATTTCTTTAGGAAACTCCCGGGGATTATATTCCATACAATAAAACGTGTGAGTATTAAAATCAGACAAATCGTGAAAATAGTCATTTTCCCTATATTTTTGTAGCCAAATTGGAGGCGAGCTTTAAATGAGCCGAAGATAAGCTAATGGCAATTTCTGTAAGTGAATTTTTACAAATTTTCGTTAAAGTACCCCGCACTGAATGTATGGGAAACTGTATTTCGGCGGATTTGGCTAAAACTTGGCAGATATGTAGATTATAAAGGCCTAATAAAATATCCAGAAAGAAAATTAAGAAAAATGGACGTTTTTTGGGCTAAACGCTCAAAATCCTTAAAAAGTATGAATTTCTATATTTGCAAGAAGCGAAGAGACGGCGGTCGAGCGAAGACAGTACCAAATGCAAGTTTGATGATGATATATGTTGTGCGCATACTGAAACTGCCAAACGTTTAGCGCTTAAGATTTTAATTGATAAAACTTTACTGCTATTAGGTCAAAAACGCTGCCCCAGTACGATCAATATCAAAAATGGCTATTATTACAATGATATATATCGCGCTTTATTCTGAACAAGCGGATGCTAAGCGCTTTATATTTTGTCTAAAATACGAAAAATTCTTCCGTGAGCACAGATAAGGTACTACCGTCTAATTGAAAGAGCTGAACGCTAAGCGTCGAAAATATTAACTTGCCTGAAATACTGATTGTTGTGAGGGCAGAAATAGTGTGGTTGTTCACTGCTCCAATCGCTGAGACAGTCAGCTTTCACATTGAGTAAACCTTCCCTGGACAAGTCCTTCCAGGATATCCCTTGAAAGGATCTCACTTTTGTTTGGAAGTGGTAAGTCATTTCCTGGAAAGACGTGTCCAGGGCGTACATGCCACAGGAACCTATCCAATGGTGCCTCGAAGCATCTTATGTTTTTTGAAAGTGGGAATTGATTTCCTGGTAAGACATCTGAAGGCATCTGATATTTTCTTTGGAAGTGGGAACTGATTTTCAGGGTAGACTGTTTGGGGAAGTCGTGTACAATGGTACATCGAATCATCGTATGTTTTTTGGAAGTGGAAACTATTTCAAGCGAGTTAATATTTTAAACGCTTAACTTTCAGCTGATTCAAGAAGCGCACGATATGTCTCTAAAATAACCGCGCTTTTTTTTAGCCTGACATTGGCATCGTATCTGCGCTCACCAAAGCATATTTTGTATTTTAGACCACATCTCGAGCGCTCAGCGTTAGGTCGTTTAGATCAGCGCGTGATATATATCATTGCAGTAATAACCTAATTTGATACTGATCCCACTAGGGCACCGTTTTTGAAGTTATGGCAGTGAAATTTTATTAAATTTAATTTTTGAGCGCTGAGCGTTGGTTAGTTTTAGAATATGCGCATCGTATATCATTAAGAAACTCGTATTTATTACTAAGCTCGCTTTGCTGTCGTCTCTCCCTTTCCAGCTTATATAGGGGTTTACTTTTTTTTTTAAAGATTTTAAATGTTTAGGACCGTATTTCGCGAAAACTGTCCAGCTTTTAAAATATTTTGTTCTGGATGTTTCATTAAGGTTTTATAACCTACATATTTACCGAGGTTTCAGCCAAATCCACCGAAAGCCATTTTCCCATTCATTTTGTGCGGATCCCTTTATAAATTTACCTAAATTTCCGTAAATTTAATATATCCAAAGTTTTTTGGACAAAATCCTAAATTATCAAAAATTTACAGAAATGTACGAAAAATTTATAAATTACCGGGAATTTCAGGTATCCAAATTTTTTCGATATTTTATGGTAATTTATGAGTTATTAATTTTAACGTATTACTTCGAGCATGTCCAATCACTATTTACTACTCACAATCAGCCTGTCAAGCTTCAACTCATAATAAAGTAAGTTTATGATTCCAGCAGTTCTAAAAAGTAATTCTAATTTGAAATGCGCAAGCCCAATAGCTTGGAAAGGAAATCTTACTCAAAGTGCGCAAGCGCAGCAGCTAGAACAAGTGCAGCACTATGTATGCCTCGAAAAACGAACATTCCGTGGATGCGTTACAAAACAGATGGTTTTGAGATATTGAGGACTTCTTATTAATAAAAGTTGGCTAAAAAATATTTTATATGCCTAGAGAATAAAAAGTATATAAATACAGCAAATTCAATTAATTGTTTCTAGCTAATACCTCTAAGAAATATCTTGAATACCTTTATCAATGAGTATAGGCAGACCGTAATAATTACGATATCTTCTACACTAACGGTGATTCCAGACTAAAACCATTAGCCTGGAAGATGTAATTATTAGGTTCTACCTATGTTTATTTATAAATTAAAATTTTCCCAAGCTTAAAAAAATAATTTTTTTCGTAAAAATTAAACTATGAAGTTCAATTGATAGACACACTCGAAAAAATATGATGTTCAAGGAAGAAAAAATAGATACATAGCGGTATTTGAAAATGCTTTATTATTATTTCTGGTCATTTTTATTTGTTATTCAGAAATTACGAAAAACATTTCCTGCATTTATAGACCACCCTTTCATAACAATCTTGTTTTTCATAGTTATTATTTATTGTCAATGCACTGTTGCATATAATAATGGTAGTCTGATGTAAATTTTTTCTTTTTCAGGATATTAAAGCGATGAAAGAGCTGATAACCCGTGTAAAAGGAACAGAAAGGGTGCCAGTCCTGCTGGTGGCTAATAAACTCGATCTAGAGCACCAGCGTGAAGTTGATACTGCCGAGGGTAACGCCTTAGCACAGATATGGGGCTGTCCATTTGTGGAAGCTTCCGCTAAAAATCGCACCAATGTCAATGAGATGTTTGCAGAAATCGTGCGCGAAATGAACTTTAGTCCCGAAAAAGAGAAGAAGAGTTACTGCTGTTGTAGCGTTCTTTAATACTTAATCAAAATTCCAAGCCAGGCAGACTGAACGACGCTAGGTAAATAGGGGCAACGCCAGTGGTCCTGCAAACTTTTCTTTTCCCTTCCCCCAGGCTCAGCGGGGTCGTGCTGTGAACCCGCAAACCTTGTAATAATAATTTAAAACCTATGAGCGCTCAGAAAAAAAGATTATATCGAAGAGACTGTGAGTCTTGCTTTTCTATCGGAAGAATGCGGCTGCCGATCCACAGCCGCGGACATATTTTAATATACATGGATAGTATTATGTGTAATATTATTGTAATATATAACGATAGGCTTAAGCAGGCAAGCGGTGAAGCAAATCTGTGGAATAGGACCAATGCGTGGAGGAGAGTCGTGGACTTTGTAAAAATGGTTACAAAGGAGCCCTGCGCTATTAGTTGTTTATTGTTAAGGACAGAACCAAACTCGAAATGATTAGCTTCATGCTTAATTCAATGAACGAAAAAAAATATTAAACCAACAGCCGAAATTCGGTTTAAGTCCATTTTCATTACAAGTCGTCCAGCTAGATCGTTTTTAGCACGAATGGCGCGAACTGTGACTGAATACAGCTTCATTTAAAAACTTTAACATAGCCATTTTTCGAGACCATTCTTCTAGTAGTTTTGAAATATTTTCACATTGTAGATTGTCCGCGTTTTTCTTTCTTTTGAAAATCTTGTAAAGTGTCAAAAATACCTCTGTATATTTTTGCTATCCTGAAAATAGATTTCCAACTTTTATATCAGTTTTTATAGGGTTATATCAACATAATAAATATGTTGGAATCATTGATCAAGCACCAATGAAAAATTTTACAAGCGACGAACGATAAGAAATTTGGTTGAAACTATGCGAAAAAATGTTTAAACAAAATATGATGTTTAATGGATTTTTTGGTGGCTACGAACAAATAGAAAACAAGTGTACTCAAGAACGTTCTAGGAGATTTGTTTAGAAGATCCGGAGAGGTCGGAATTCGGTTTTCTCAGAAGAAAAGAAAATATCTACCCGTTATTAGAAGGGTTGCGTGCAGAATCAGGTAATTTTTGCGGTGAGCCTAAAATCGGCTTTCGAGGAAGATTTATGAGACAATAATGCAAAGTCTCAAAACTGCACGCAACACTTAAATCAATTTTGTGCAATAATAAGAGTGTAAAAAACTATTTTCTACGCATATGTATTGGAAGGCCGAGACCGATAAGGATGTCATTTACACAAAAGAGTAGTTTCCACTTTCACTGATAAATCGACTCAAAAAATGTTTTAAAATCATAGACATATTTAGAAATTTTAATTACTTTTAATTTCAGCGTTTTTTGTAGGCAAATCGGCCTCGAATGTCTATCGTGCTCTCTTCCATGCATTTGCAGATATAAAAAATCTGTATTTTTAATTTGTAACTAGAAAAGCAAACGTGTAAAAAACTACTCACAAATAATGTTACTAACGTGAAGTCGTTTACGCGAAGATCATTGTTATGCGTGCATATCTACAAGTAATACTAAGAAAAAAATTGTCGCAGCTAGCAATGTCAAAAAACATCTTGGCTAAGTAATAAAAGCATTGTTTGACTTTTGTGAGGTACCATTGTTTTCCTACTTGGATGCAATTCAGAAATTTGTAAATAGCGACCGACAAAATTTTAAGGGTAATGTTTCTCGAGCGGTAGTAGTAGGAAGGTGGCTGAATTATACGGTCGGGGTATAATTACAGTCATTTGATTTTTCTGTCGCAAAAACGTCAACCACAAATTCATTGTGAAGTCCTACTACTAGACGTGTTTAGTCCTCGTCCTTTGTAAAAATGTATCTTTCAATGAAAAAAGTTTAAAAAATATTGAGTTTTTTAAAACTAATTAAATTTTGTCAATTCTTGTAGTGCTAGAAAGTTTTGAATGAATCTGTGAGTTTGAATGAACATGAGATGCATTAATTTTCGTTCCACACGGAGAAAAAAAACTCGTTGGATACGTGAGTGGCGCCACGGTCTTACACGCCTGCACAAATGGGAATCAACGTATTACAAACGCGAGTCACCTATCTTAATACGTGAAACTAGCATCGGTTTAAAACCGTGGATTCCACTTCGTCAGTACGTGTAAAACACGGATTTTCGTGCATTTTCGTCTCACTCTCTGACAGTTGTTCTCTGTTTGTGCGATATTAATGCGATTAGTAATAAATCAAAAGGATCTTGATTTTCAAGTAAGAATTGAATAATTGATAAATATCTTTCGTAGGTGTAGTATAAACTGTATATTTTTGAAATTCTAAGAATGAATGAAAAAATTTATTGTGTAAAATAAATATTGAAAATTCATTTTGCACTGGATGTCACAGAAGCTTACCACAAAAAAGTTTTAATCACAGATGTATCAACTTAAAAAGCAGATTATAATTAGGAAGCAAGATATTTAAAATTAAATAAACTTTAAAGAAATAATAGCTTAATTACATTTTACTGTTTCAAACTATATTATTAAAGTGAGGTTAGGTTAGCAGAAACACATAAGAAAAATAAAGCAGATAAGCGATAAAACATTATACAGTTTAAATTACACCTAAGAAAAGATATTTATCAATTATTCAATATTTACTTGCAAATCAAGATCCTTTTTATTTATTACTAAACGCATTAATATTGCACAAACAGAGAACAACTGTCAGAGAGTGAGGCGAAAACGCACGAAAATCCGTGTCTTACACGTACTGACGCCGTGGAATCCACGGTTTTCAACCGATGCTAGTTTCACGTATTAAGCTAGGTGACTCGCGTTTGTACTACGTTGATTCCCCGTTGTGCAGACGTGTACTAGTGCACAGTGTAAGAGAGTGGCTCCACTCACGTATTCAACGAGTTTTTTTTCTCTCCGTGCAGGCATATTTGATTTAAAATTACTATTATGAGAAACGAAATAGTGTAAATTTGTTCTTTTGATTGTATTGTTTTTGCAAGTTTTTGTTCTCTTTAATCGAAATAAAACTCATAGGGTAAATAAACTATCTTTAAAAATACAAGTAAAGTATTCATATCTTTAATAAGGTAAATCTTTTCAAAAAATTTTAAATGAAATTACTATATAATGATCAATAAATTACATGGGTCTGTCTGAATGAATCGAAATAATTTTTGTGCCTTTTATTGGCAGTTTCCACAAAACTTGGTGCAGCGACAAAGTGTTTTTTAAAAATTAACACTCCTGTTGTGCTCTTTGTTCGAAGGTTCATTCGTTTTAATTTCTCTTTTTAGTCTCTACAGACCGAGCATTACAGTTCATTTTATTTTTTATTTTATTGTAGATAAATCTCCTAAATATTGAAAATTATATCCGAGAGTATATTTATATATTTATACAAGACGATTATTAGGCAATAGCTAGTTAGTTAGCTCCAGTCGAAATTGCATAATATTTTTCTAAAAGCAGCTTAATGGTATTAGATTTTTGTAGTAGTTATTATTAATTAAATATCCCTGCATAGGGAGCTATCTGCGATTTATTAGTCCGAAAAATTGTACCGCAGTTCAGCATATCACATGAAGGACTTAACTGCTTTCCAAATTTTCCTTAATGAATTTAATTATTTTCTACGTACCAAAGCTAGGCATAAAAAACGAGTTTGAAAAACAAAGAAAGACACGATTTTAGAAAGGATGTGATTTTTCCGACAACTTGTTTAACTAACATTTAGGAAAAAAAGGATTTGTTACGCAACTGGGTCACATTGTCTAGAAAACACCATGATTTATGTGTGTACACACACACACACACACACACACACATATATATATATATATATATATATATACATCGGCCTTTCAGTACTACCTGCGTATAATATTGAGTATGAAATATGTTATATTTTTTACAATGTGAAGAATCTGTAAATATTAATAGCGTCAAATTGAATATAATAAAGTAATTATCTCACACTACACGTAAAAGTATGACAGTGGATAACTTTCAGCTAAAAACTTGCATTAAAACTTTTATTTCGAAATAGAAATCGGAGGATAATTAAGTGAAACCCCTAAAGCAACCGTGTTTTAGCACGCATGCCAAGGATTATTGTTAGTTAATATGTTTAGAATTTGATTAATCTGAATTATAAACTTATTTACGAAAAAAATAATAATGACAGTGCTGGTAGGGTAAACAGGGATTTTACCGATACATCATGGAAAAGTTTTTAGTGTCTGGAGATGAATATGATTTCAATTGAAAGGGACAGATTTTTTCTGTTTTCAAACGGTACCCAGGCCCCCAAAGCTGCAATATATTTCACATCGACAAAGTTTCTCGCTGAGTCATTGTATTCGCTACACACAGAATCAAATTTGGTGTCACTGATGTGCCCATCTGTGGATAGCAGAATGTGGTTTTTTTAAAACCCATAAATGTAACCTTTAATCCCTCTCATAAATTTTAAAAAGGGACTTTCGATTTCGTCAGTAAATCCATTAATTTTAATCTCATCATGATTATTATTAACAAAAGATTTAATAATATTAACATATAAATATATTTTTTGACAGTGTAGTGTATTCAGGATTTTTTTTGGGGAGGGACTTCGATGTTTTTTGAGGGGGCTTTGGTTTTACGCCGCTGGTGTAGATATAAGAAAGTGCATTCTCTGAAGTTCACAGTATCAGTTCTCTAAAATTAAATACTATAATTTAGCGAAATTTAATGAATGTTATATAAAATTATAAAATAATATGCGTTTATTCTTCGTATGCAAATAAAATTAATTGATTTACTGGGGAAAACGTCTGCCTTTTGTGAAATTTATGAAAAAGATGTAGGGGCACGATATCGTCATGACTATTTTTATATTTTTCTCTCAATTTGCCCACAAGATTTTGTCGAGTTGAGATATATATTTAACAGAACTAATATTGCGGGTTTCACAAAATTTAGTTAATATTCTACATGACATAAAAAAATATATTCATTGATTTTCTTTAGTAGTTTAACACCTTTGTGACAGTTTTAAAAAATAATTAGGTGTGCAGTCCATCTTGAGACATAGGTAACACAAAGTTTGTTTGCGTGGGTTTAGCGCCACAGCGACAGGCCTTTGAAGTATGCACCCAAAACTTTGTCAAGGTGAAATACATTGCAGTTCGGGGAGCCTGACGTACCTATTAATATCATTATTCTTAATCCAACTAATGTTATATTTACTTTTAAAACATTGTGTTCAAATTCAGTGAACGACACCTTTATTTATTTTAAAATTTAAAAGAATTTATAAATTTCTTTTAAGAAATATTATGTATTTTAAATATTGTGTGGTTATGTTCATTTGTTTATTTCACGTCTTTACTACATACATCTTTAGTGCCCGTGCATTGATTATTCGGGTTCTAAAATCCGAAACTAATTAAATAGATACTGATCATTTCAGATTTATATAAAACGATTTCCAAGGAACGAAGTAAACAAAAATCAATAGTATGAACATGAATATCAATGATAATGGCGTGTATACTGCCGTACAACGGAAAAACATAGTTAAGCAACATTTTTTAGAAAAATGAGTTTTTTATATCAGCGGAATCGTGAGAGTAAGCTGCGTCTGACTCATATTTAAAATTATATTGTTTAATTATTTATAATGAAATTTGAAGGTTTAAAATTCCGAATATTGAGTAAATTTGCCAAATGTGATAGAAAAATGTATTGAAAGTACTTTGCAGTACCGAAAAGTTGTAAGAGAAGTCAAATAAGTCATGAAATTCATCGTCTGGAAAAAGTGGTCGAGCACGCTGCTTGGTACAAAATTAAAACTTCGCATGTGCCAGCATGTGCTGTACGTATTGTCGCTTGCTGTAAATGTGTCGATTCGAGCAAAGGTGTCCAAGCGAAGAAATCTGCAAGCGACGTCGGTTAAATTCGGCATTCATGTCATGACGTTTGCGGATTTCTCGTGTTATATCGAGAACCGACGCTAGATAAGTTTACAGCGATAATTTTACATTTTTTAATAAAAATTATTTAAATAATCAATTTTTGTTGCAAAGCCAGAAAGAGCACATGCGTTTTACTAAAAAGTGGTACTTGCGTTAATGTAATGTGTTCCTATATTAAAGTTCTTAGCGCAAGTGTATTTTCTTGAATATCTCCGTTCAACTCAGAAAGCCCATTTTTCTGTTGAGTTTCGTTCATTAATAGATGCGCAGGTCATTTACTGGCTTTAAAGGTACGATAAGAATATTGCAAACATATTACGTCTACTTTAGTTTCTTAATAATATTTACTTACTTATATTGCTAAATATAATGAACTAACTTAGTTTAAAGTACTACAAGATAGCAATACCTTTTCTTCTAACAAGGAAGTTTCCAGGTACTTGGTTTTTTGTTCGGATTCATAATTTTTTTTTACTAAAGGCCATGAACATAAACTGAAATTGTCAAATTCCTAGAACCAAATATTTGCCAGTTTCGAGAAAAATGTTTTAAATTTTTCGCCGCCGGAATTATGGACGAGAAAAATATATCTTCCAACTGACCAAGTAGCTCAGGCGGGAGCGCGTTGGGTTTTGTACCCGGAAGGTTGTCGGGTCAATTCTCGATGAATACACTTTTTCTCCAGTTTTTGTTTTGCGTTTTATTTATTAAAAAGTTTAAATATTAAATAATTTATATCATGCGAAAATAAAGATTTTAAATTCGCTTTTTTTCATGATGGTCCTTTTTCTCAAGAAATCTTTTTTATTAATTAAATTATTTATTTTTAATGCATAAGCATTTACACTTTGCAAAAAAAGACGAAAAGTGAATAAAATTGTATTTTAAAACAATTTTCCTGTATGGATTTTCCAAAAAGTCATTCAAAGATAACATTTAAAAATGTTAATTTTTACATAGTTTAAATCAAATTAAAATAAAGTTGAAAATTTAAACATTTTCATTATTTAAAATTGTAAAAAAAAGTGTGGGCAGCTAGAATCGTGTCGACAACCTTTCAGTTACAAAACCCGACGCTCTATTGCCTGAGCTACTCGGTCAGTTAGATGATATATTTTTCTAGTCCATAAGATCGGCGGCGAAAACAGTAACGTCGTTTTTTTTAAATTGGTCAAACATTGGGTTCTAGGTAATTCTCCATTTACTTTGTATTCATGGCCTTTATTTGCCAAAATTATGAATCCAAACAAAAAATAAACTACCGGATGATAACGTTGTAAGTTTCACAAGATTTTTAAATGGACATAATTCATTTTTACAAATTTCAACATCTCCTTCTGTAGGTAGCAATGATAATTATTAGTTAATGAATATAAATTCACTAATACTGTATTGAGCAAATATTGAAATACATCTCACATGGATAATAGAATATTTACCCACGTACAACTATCTATTTAAATCCTCATAATTTTAATAAGTTAATTTTTATTGCATGGTATCGTTTACTTGAGTGTCGGCAACACCCCTGTTTATCCTACATCCATGATTGTAATTCACAAAAAAAGTTAAATTCAGAAATAATGCCCACACTGTAAAAAAAAGCTTTAGTGATATTTACATTCAGGTAGTAATTATACGTGCAGTGTATATTCAAATTACAATGTGTAACCTGATTAATTTACGATACTACAGTACCTATTTGCAATCCAGTGTGATTTTACTTCAGTTATCAATGTGAAAATAAAACGAAGGTTCAGTTTGCATCCGACTGTAAAATTACTACGTCCGATGATGGAAATTATTCGATCGGCATAGAACATAGAAAGGTTACGTAAGGTGATCAATTTACTTGGAGCGATAAGTCTACGAAAGTGTATGTAAATTTCGATGTGTGCTTTTCTATCGCGAGGGAGTAAGTTCCCACAGACGAACGCCGCAGAATTATTTGCAGGACATAAATTTGGACCATTCGGGACTATCGAGTGCAAGTCGTGCCAAACGATAAGTTCCGGAGACGCCCAAACGGCCACTTACCATTTGGTGCGCATCTCGTTTGTTGTTTTGTACGTCAAATAGATTTTAAGGTTCTTTTACGGTTTTGGCCAACATGGAAATTTATAAAAGAATATTATATAAAAATGCTATTATATATAATATTCTACTATATATTTAATACTATATAATTGTATAAAATGCTATTCTCAATAACTGTAAAGGTTGTTTGAGTATAACAGAAAAGTTTAGTGAGAACTGTAATGCCAAAAGAGACAAAGAAGTATTTTTTAAAATACGTCGCACCGATTCACTCGGTACGACTAACTTTATTTCATCGATGGTTCAAAACTAAACATATGACTGGCTCGAATGAATGGGAGGCAGCTCTATATACTCGGGACAGTAATAGCGTAATCATAGCGATAGCGTTATCATAGCGATGGCGTCTTCCGCTTGCATGAATAGGAGGTAGCTTTGTATATTCGATGAATGGGCGATAGCGATAGCGTTATCCATTACAATCCTCCCTTTAGAATGTTTTAAGGCCTCTAAAATCTAACTTTCCGTTGTTTTAATATAAGAGCAGTAGGTTCCGTAGAATCTGATGCTACATGATAACTTACTACATGCGTAGGTGTTTCATTTCGAGTTTTAAAGCATATGAAACACAATTTTGCTGGAATACAGTTTTTTATACATTCACAAAGTCCTATTTTATATAGAGTGTAAATGGTTCCTATGCTTAGTGCGGTATAACTTACATATTGCAGCCATTCTAAGCTGGTTTCTTTCCAATTCTTTATTCGTCTATCTTTTGCAATATTTGAAAGAATATTTTCGGTATCGTCCAAACTGAGTCTCGCTTGTCTCAATTCTTCATTGTCGATATGTTTAGGTGACTGCAATAATTTTGTTTTGAGTTCATCTATGTCTGTGGTTTCGAAATTTATATTATACGTTACATTTATCCGTTCATTAGTGTTATATTTTGTCTCTGTATCTAATTCTAAAACATCGTGATCGTTGAATATTTTACAATTTCTCCCTGTGATAATCGCTGGGTAGTCTATGTTAATCGCTCTGAGGTTATCTTCGCATGTTATGTCTATGGGTAAAATGATGTATCCATTGGTTACTGCAATACATATGGAGATTGATTACATTTATTTTCGGCGTATCTTTTTAATATACTGGATTCACACGTTTGTGTATCTATTAATTTAAAGTTAGGTTCATTTCGTTTACAAATTTTGTAATCGTCGATCTGTTTGCATTTTTGTATCGTAGTTAAATCTGTTGGTACATACGAGTCTCGATATTTAATCACATAGTCGTAATTTGGAATAATAGACATATGAATATTATGAATCTTTTGAGGGATAGGAATTATGTGTTGGAGAGATCCTTCGTCTTTTTCAAGGACCGGGATTAGGATAACGTAGGTGAATAAACCTTTTACAATAGCAACTTTTATTTCGCTAATGTCTAAGAGGTGTTGATAGTTTTCTTCATTGTTATCAAAATGATATCGAGTACGGTGAGAATATTCGAACTCTCGGATTGTTTGTTTCAACATCGCTGGCGTGAGTATTTGAGGATGGGGTATTCCATGTTTTCCATCGCCTATTGAATTAATTGCTGTGTCCATATCTTAGGTTGTCTCATCGATCATTATTGCTGCCATAAATAACTTGGGAGTTTAAGTAACTATCTTTGTGATTTTATTCAAGTTTGTACTAATATTTTCCGCGACATCTCTGTCTTCAATTTCCTTATTTTCATATTTGATTTGTTTTAAAGTTCTTTGAGGATGAATCCAATATCATTTTTATTATTTTAGTATGGTTTGACATAATGTTGGCTAACTGTCTGTTGTCATTATATATTTTATCAAACTCGTTGTTAATCTTCGTTAGGTCTGCATTGGACAGGGTTCCAAATAAAGTTTTAGAAATATCTCCTATGAAATTTACTAGTCCACGTTTAAAACGTTGTTTACCTAATAATTTTTTCAGAATAATTTCTTTTGTCAATAATAGTATAGATCTGTTTTCTAGTATCTTGATTTCATTCTGTGGCGTGCAGGTTTTACTACATCCTAAGTTTATTAAACTGATTGTTTTGCTGATTGCGTTAACCCGTTCTTCAGTCGATGTCATGTTTATCCCTATTATTAATTTCCAAGTTTCGTGGTAGATGTGTATTTTCGAAACTTCATCTATGTAGACGTTTCCTCCGATTGGTTTCACGGTAAAATTCGCATTAGTCACTGCTACCAGGAGTAGGAGCAGGATCAGGGCTCTCATCGAAAACATACGCCATCGTGTTATCTATGTGGATTCTAATTTCCTTTTATCCTATTCTAATTTCAATGTTATTGTTATCTATTATTTTCGTTATTTCAAACGGGCCTTTCCAGCTAGGATCTAGTTTGATTCTATTAGAGTTATTTAATACTTTAATGTGCTGTCCTGTTTTATAAATTAGATGTTTTTTCTAACTATACTGTTGTCCAGCCGTTTATTTGTTTTTTCAGCTTCAACGTCAATCCTTTGTCTTGCTCTACTGATGTTTTCATCGTTTTCTCTTTTCCATTTCCTGATTAAATCTTTCATTGTTAAATTCGGAGTGTTGGGGATTGTTGAAGGTAGGTTGGGTTCTCGGCCAAATGTTAATTCATAAGCCGAGAATCCTGTGGTTTCATTCTTCATAGTGTTAATAACAACGTTTATGTACTTTAGATTTTCATCCCATTCTTTTGAGTTTCTGTTACATGTGGTTTTAATTAAATTTGTTAACATAGAATGCATGCGCTCTATATTTCCATTTGATTGAGGGTGGAAAGCGGTGGTTTTAATGTGTTTGATTTGTAAAGCTTCTTCAAATTCTTGCATCATGTCAGATATAAAGATTAAACCTTGTTCAGTTAATATTGTTCTCGGAGCGCCGAAAATATAGATATAATGTTCAATTAAGTTTTCTATTATTGTTCCAGAATCAGTTTTTTTCATTGGCATTAATATCCTATACCTGGTCAATCTATCTTGGAGACTAAGCACAAACTTCTTTTTATTCTATGTTATGGGCAGTGGCCCGTAAACGTCTAATGCAATTTTATCATTAGGTTCCAGCGGTATTTCTGGAAGTATACTTTCTGCTTCGTTTTTTATTCGAGTAGTTTTTTCAAGTTGACAAATGGGGCATTTATTTACGTATTCTATTATGTCTTTGTAGATTCCCGTCCAGTGTCCGAATTTACGTGCTTTGTCAAGAGTTTTGTGTTCTCCCAGGTGTCCGTTGTGTGATTCTTTCATAATGCTTTTTCTTTCTTCTTTTGTTAACTCTCTTTTATTGGAAGAGCAAAGGTGAAAGTTATAATCGGGATGACTTGAGCAGATGTATTTTATCAGTTCTTGTACTGATTCTATTTCTAGAGGAGTAACCAGGGGATCGTTTACCGTGATTCGTATTATACTGTAACCTTGACCTTTTTGTTTATTTACTACTTCCGAAAAGAATGAAAGCCATTCTTTTCTATTGTATTTTCCTAAATCAGCTTTGTTAATTTCTCTCCAAAGTTGTCCTGAAGCGTTTGGTTTTAACTTTACTGTGCCTACTGGATTCTTTTTCCACTCTAAATATTTATCATAGCATTTTGGTAATATATTTTTTTCTTTAGCGTTATTCGTTGGTCGCATGGTAGAATTTCATCTTGGGTAATTATAGGAGTGTCGGATATTTCTACATCAGGTAATGCATCTTCTAAATTTATTGGAAACAATCTTGAGAGGCAATCAGCAACTTCATTCTCTTTTCCTTTCACATATTCGATCTCGTATTTGTATTCCTCCATTCTTAAACGCTAACGTAGTAAGCGTGAGCTGGGGTCTTTAACGTTGTGTAACCAAACAAAGTGCCTTGTGATCTGTTTGGTTTTTGAATACATATTCCAATAAATATTGTCTCAATCTTTTCATAGCCCAAACGATTGCTAGCAATTCTTTTTCTGAGGTCGTATAATTTCCCTCGGCTTTATTTAATGTACGAGAGATGAACAAACATGGGTGTCCGTTTTGGGAGAGAACTGCACTTAAACCATGATTTGAAGCATCGGTCTCAAATCTAAAAAGGCTTTTCACAATCATTTGTCCAGTCGAATATAGTTTCTTTCTGTGTGAGTCGAGTGAGTGGTCTAGCGATAGTTGAAAAGTTTTTAATAAATTTCCTATAATATCCGGCTAAACCTAGAGGGCTTTGAACATCTTTTACATTTAAAAAATTTTTGAAATTCTTTATGACTTCTATCTTTGCGGTATTTATTACACCTTCTGCAGTTATTAAGTGTCCAAGATACTCTAATTCTGGCTTTGCATATTCGCATTTCGTTGGTTCCAGTCGTAGTCCTAAAACTTTGACTCTTTGCAGGACAAGTTGTAAATTCTCATCATGCTCTTGTAATGTATTTCCGAATATAACGATGTTATCTATGTAGGCGAAACAGCTTGTTCCTATCAGTCCTCTGAACGCGTTGTCCATTAATTATTGAAAAGGAATCGAGCTCGGCCTCATTGATCTAAGATGTCATCGATCATTGAGAGTGGATACGCGTCTTCATCCGTTTCTTTGTTTATCTGTCGGTAGTCAATCACCATTCGCAGTTTGTTTCCTTTTTAGGAACGATCCAAAGTGGTGAGTTAAAGGGAAACTGTGATTGTCTAATAATGTTTTTATCTAAAAGTTTTTTCGTTTCTTCGAGAGAGAATTCTCTGTGTCTTTCAGGCAGTTTATGAGAACGTAAATTGATTATTTTACTAGAGTTCAAGATGATCTCATGTTCAGTTAGATTTGTACACGGGAGTGGTTCGTGTGGTAGGGAGAATACTTCCTGATAAATAGGGTCAATTGTTGCAGTTTTACCTTGCACGTAAGTTTCTTTCTTTATCAAAGGGGGTTTTTTTGTTTCCTACGACCAAATAGTCTGGAGTAATTAAATAACGGTCAAATTTATTACGGAATGGTGCGATTATTCCTTCTTCTATGCTCGGAAAGTCGGGCTGTACAATGTGAAAAAGATGTTTTTTGTTAAAG
>JAAAKG020021498.1:5919-20276 GCA_010014905.2 Druon quercuslanigerum | reverse complement strand
AAAGGATGATTTTTCAACGAAAAATTTAATATTTAATATTTCAATCCAAACATTTAAAAAATAAATAAAAAACCGTTTAATTTAGTCAACAGAGACTCATTTTGAACCACAAAAGATTAAACATTTTTCAAAATAAACCAATTCCTTTACAAAAAAGTTTAATTTTTTCAACCAAAAATATTAATTTTGAACGGAAAGTACCATTATTAATAATTTTCTAAATCGTTCGTAAAGTCTTAAAATATTTTTTAATATTATCGTGAAATTAATATTGAAATATTAGAACATTTTTAAAGGAATTAAAAGCGTTATTTAAAAAAATGGCTAAACTTACAGTTTTTTATTTTTAATATGAATTCTGAACGAAAAGTACCATTTTTGACCATTTTTAAAATCTTTTGCAATGTCTTTAAATATATTCTAATATCATCTTAAAATTAATATTTAAATATTAGAAATTTTTTGTAGATTTAAAAGCGTTATTTAAAAAATATGTTAAACCTACATTTTTTATGTTTTTAATTTTTTTTAATTTTTTTGAAATGTTTTTTAAAACTCTAAATATTTTTTTAAATTACTAAACTTTTTCCTAAAATTGCCTGAAATTTTCCAGCATCTTTTATGCTTATTTTTAAAATGTTTTGGAATGGTTTTAAATGTTTAATTTTATTAATATTCACCTAAAATAAACATTTTCGGAAATCAAGAAACATTTGATTTGCGTAGAAGGTGAATTTTAATTTATTTTTAATTTTTTAACAAAAATTCAACTTATGCTTGACCGATTTCTTATGAAATCGGGATTTTTTTGTGATTTTTTAAATGTATTTTATTTACTTATTTTTATTTTATTATATTTATTTTATTTTTAATTTTTTAAAATGATTAAAATTTTTCCTAAAATTGCCTTAAATCTTCCAGCATTTTTATGCTTTAAAAAATTTTCAAGCAAATACTTGAATTTTCAAAAAAAATGATTTAGTATGAAATGATGATTCAAAAATATTTGATAATTTAATCCAAACAATTTAAAAAAATCAAAAACCGTATAATTTAGTCAACAGATACTCATTTTGAACCACAAAAGATTAAATATTTTTCAAAATAAACCAATTCCTTTACAAAAAAGTTTAATTTTTTCAACCAAAAATATGAATTTCGTACGAAAAGTACCATTATTAACAATTTTCTAAATCTTTCGTAAAGTCTTAAAATATTTTTTAATATTATCTTGAAATTAATATTGAAATATTAGAACATTTTTAAAAGAATTAAAAGCGTTATTAAAAAAAATGGCTAAACTTACAGTTTTTTATTTAAAAAATTTTTTAAAAATATTTTTGAAATGTTTTTAAAAATACTAAATATTTTAAAATTATTAAAATTTTTCCTAAAATTTTGGAGAAATTCTGAAAATGTTTAAAAATTGCCTCAATTCTTCCAGCATCTTTTATGCTTATTTTTAAAATGTTTAATTTGTTTAATGTTCACCTAAAATAAACATTTTAGGAAATCAAGAAACATTTGATGTGCATAGAAGTTGAATTTATTTTTAATTTTTTAACAAAAATTAAACTTATGCTTGACCGATTTCTTATGAAATCGGGATTTTTTTGTGATTTTTTAAATTTATTTTATTTATTTATTTGTATTTTATTATATTTATTTAATTTTTAATTTTTTTAAATGATTAAAATTTTTCCTAAAATTGCCTTAAATCTTTCAGCATTTTTTATGCTTTTAAAATTTTTAAAGCAAATACTTGAATTTTCAAAAAGGCTGATTTTTCAATGAAAAATGTAATATTTGACATTTCAATCCAAACTTTTTTAAAAATCAAAAACCGTTTAATTTAGTCAACAGAGACTCATTTCCAACTACAAAAGATTCAATATGTTTCAAGATAAACCAGTACCTTTGCAAAAAAGTTTAATTTTTTCAACCAAAAATATGAATTTTTAACAAATAGATTAATTTATAATGAAATAGATGAATTTTCAACCAAAAATATTAATTTTGAACGGAAAGTACCATTATTAACAATTTTCTAAATCTTTCGTAAAGTCTTAAATTATTTTTTAATATTATCTTAAAATTAATATTTAAATATTACATTTTTAATAGATTTAAAAGCGTCATTTAAAAAAATTGTTAAACCTACATTTTTATGTTTTTAATTTTTTTTAGTATTTTTGAAATGTTATAAAAATTCTAAATATTTTTTAAAATTATTAAACTTTTTCCTAAAATTGCCTCGAATTTTATTTGCATTGAAGGTGAATTCTAATTTATTTTTAAATTTTCAACAAAAATTCAACTTATTCTTGACCGATTTCTTTTGAAATGAGGATGGGTTTTTGAAAATTTTCAAGTAAATACTTGATTTTTATACGAAAAGTTTAAAATTAACAGTTAAATATTTTTTTAAAGTTTTTAATTTTTTTCAGTATTTTGGAAATTTTATAAAAGTTTTATAAAAAAATTCTAAATATTTTTTTAAATTATTAAACTTTTTCCTAAAATTGCCTCGAATTTTCCATCAGCTTTTATGCTTATTTTAAAAATGTTTTAGAAAGGTTTTAAATGTTTAATTTTATTAATATTCACCTAAAATAAACATTTTCGGAAATCAAGAAACATTTGACTTGCATAGAAGGTGAATTTTAATTCATTTTTAATTTTTTTAACTAAAGTTCAACTTATAATTGACCGATTTCTTTTTGAAATCTGGAAGGGTTTTTGAAAATTTTCAAGTAAATACTTGAATTTTCAAAAAAGCGTTATTTAAAAAATTTGTTAAACCTACATTTTTTTTAAATTTCTAATTTTTTTAGTATTTTTGAAATGTTTTTAAAAATTCTAACTATTTTTTTAAATTATTAAAGTTTTTCCTAAAATTGCCTCGAATCTTTTAGCATCTTTTATGCTTATTTTAAAAATGTTTTGGAAAAGTTTTAAATGTTCAATTTTTTTAAATATTCACCTAAAATAAACATTATTGGAGATCAAGAAACATTTGATTTGCCTAGAAGGTGAATTTTAATTTATTTTGAATTTTTTAACAAAAATTCAACTTATGCTTGACCTATTTCTTATGAAATCGGGAAGCCTTTAGCGTTTTTAAAATTTTCAAGAAATTTTTTTTCTAATATTTTTTCAAAAAAGGATGAATTCTCAATGAAAAATTTAATATTTGATATTTCAATCGAAACATTTAAAAAAAATCAAAAACGGTTTAATTTAGTCAACAGAGACTCATTTTCAACCGCAAAAGATAAAATATTTTTCAAGATAAACCAATTACTTTAAAAAAAGTTTAATTTTAAACAAAAAATATGAATTTTTAACAAAAAAGTTCATTTTCACTAAAATAGATGAATTTTTCACCTATAATATGAATTCTGAACGGAAAGTACCATTTTTGACCATTTTTAAAATTTTCGCAATGTCTTTAGATATTTTTCAGTATTATCTCGAAATTAATATTTAAATATTACAATATCTTCAAATGATTTTAAAGCGTTATTAAATTTTTTTTTTAAACCTAAATTTTTTCTGTTTTTAATTTTTTGAATTATTTTTGAAATGTTTTTAAAAATTCTAACTACTGTTTAAATTATTTAAATTTTTCCTAAAATTTTGCAGAAATTCTG
This sequence comes from Druon quercuslanigerum, assembly GCA_010014905.2. Taxonomy (NCBI): domain Eukaryota; kingdom Metazoa; phylum Arthropoda; class Insecta; order Hymenoptera; family Cynipidae; genus Druon; species Druon quercuslanigerum. The sequence continues at coordinate 16,623 of JAAAKG020021498.1, read as the reverse complement.
CAAAATGTAAAAAGTTGCCTCAAATCTTCTAGCAATTTTTATGCTTATTTTTAAAATGTTTTGGAAATGTTTTAAATGTTTAATTTTTTTAATATTCACCTAAAATAAACATTTTAGGAAATCAAGAAACATTTGATTTTCCTAGAAGAAGAATTTTAATTTATTTTTGAGTTTTAAACAAAAAATCAACTTATGCTTGACCGATTTCTTATGTAATCGGAAAGTCTTTAGGGTTTTTGAAAATGTTCAAGCAAATCCTTGATTTTTTCAAAAAGGTTGATATAAAAAAAATTAAAAACCGTTTAATTTAGTCAACGGAGACTCATTTTTAACTGCAGAAGATTAAATATTTTTCAAGATAAAACAATTCCTTTAAAAAAAAGTTTAATTTTTTAAACCAAAAATATGAATTTGAAACAAAAAAGTTCATTTTCAATCAAATAGATGAATTTTACACACAAAAATGTGAATTCTGAACGGACAGTACCATTTTTGACAATTTAAAAAATCTTTCGTAATGTCTTACAATATTTTTAAATATTATCTTGAAATTAATATTGAAATATTACAAAATATTTAAAAGATTTCAAAGCGTTATTTAACATTTTTTTAAAAACCTACATTTTTTATGTTTTTAATTTTTTAAAAGTATTTTTGAAATGTTTTTAAAAATGCGAAATATTTGTAAAAATAATTAAAATTTGTTCTAAAATCGCCTTAAATCTTGTATCAATATATGTATTAAAATATATTTTTTTAGGGTTTTAAAAACTTTCAAATAAATACTTGAATTTTCAAAAAAGGATGATTTTTCAACGAAAAATTTAATATTTCATAATTCAAGTCAAACATTTTTTTTTAAATCAAAAAACCGTTTTTAGACAAAAGAGACTCATTTTAAACCACAAAGGATTAAATATTTTTCAAGATAAGCCATTTCCTTTAAAAAAAGTTAAATTTTTTTAACCAAAAATATAAATTTTTAACAAAAAAAGTTCTTTTTCAATCAAATAGATGAATTTTCAACCAAAAATATGAATTCTGAAAGGAAAGCACCATCTTGGACAATTTTTAAAATCTTTTGTAATGTTAAATATGTTAAATATTTTTTAATATTGAAATTAATATTTAAATATTAGAAAATCTTTAAAAGGTTTTAAAGCGTTATTTAAAAATTTTTTAAACCTACATTTTTTTATGTTTTTATTTGTTTTTGAAAATTCTAATTTTTTTTAATTATTTAAATTTTTCCTAAAAGTTTGCAGATATTCTGCAAAATTTAAAAAGTTGCCTCAAATCTTCCAGCTTCTTTTATGCTTTTTATAAAAATGTTTTGGAAAGGTTTTAAATTTTTAATTTTTTAATATTCACCTAAAATAAACATTTTATTTGCATAGAAGGTGAATTTTAATTAATTTTTAATTTTTAAACAAAAAACAAACCCTTTGAATGCTGATCATGGTGATTCATTTTCTAAGGGAAAAAAATATTCTGTAATTTTGTTAATAATAAATATAACTTTGGAATAAATATTTCTTTTTTGTAGTTTATTTTTTATTTCTCTTTAAAAAGATAATTTCTGATTGTAAAGTATAAAATTTGGCTATTAAACTAAAACAAAAATTAATTTAAAATCAATAAAATTTGAATTCATAAAAAAGCGAATTTTCAACCAAATATTTGATTTCTCAGCCACAAAATATTTAAATTTTAAAGTAAACCTTTGAATTTAAATTCAAAAACTGAAATTTATATCAAAAGTGATACATTTTTAAATCAAAAAGACAGATATTTAAAAAAATTGTAGAATTTTACATACAAAAAAATTTTTAGTCTGGTATACATTTTTTTTCTCAAATTATAATTTAAAGAACTAAATCATTATTAATATAAAATAAAGATTTCGGAGAATAATTTTTTTTTATTTATATTAAGATTATATCAAAATAATTTTTCTAGGTTGCTCGACAAAATTCAAAAAGCTTTTTGAAGACTTCAGTTGAGTCAAAAAAAGTTTAGATAATTTCTAACAAAATTTATTTTATTTTGCAGCATATTACCAAATTTTAAAAAATAATCGAGTAGATATTTAAAACTTTCTGCCACAACCAAAAAAATTAAAATATATAATAAACGTTTGGAAATCCTCCAAATTTTTAAAATATTTTTAATCTCTTCAAAATTAAACAAAAAAATCTTAAATATATTTTCAATAAAACTGACTTTAATTGTTCTTAAAATTTTTTTAGAACCTTCCCGATTCATCTGTGAGAATTTTGTAAATTTTTTGTAACTTAAAATATTTTTTAATATTATCTTAAAATTAATATTTAAAAATAAAAAACAGCTTTAAATATTGTTTAAATGTCTTTAAATTTTTATTTTTAAATTTTCAAACTGCTACATTTTGTTTTAATTAAAAAAACTCTTATTATTTTTGAAATTTTATAAAAACTTCTAAATTTTTTATGATTCAAATTTTTCCTGAAATTTTGAAGAAAATTGGCAAAATTAAAAAAAAATGCCTCAAATCTTCCAGATTCTTTTATGATTATTTTAAAAATCTTTTGCAAGGTTTTGCAATGTTTGGAAATCTTTTCAATATTCTCCTAAAATAAACATTCATTTCCAAAATTTTAGGAAATTAAGGAACATTTGATTTGCATGGAACGTGAATTTTCATTGATTTTTAATTTAAAAAACAACGTATAAATTAGAGTGATTCATTTTATAAAGGGAAAACAAATTTTCAAATTTTTTGTGATACTGAAAAAATTTGGAATAACTATTCGCTTTTTATTATTAGTTTTTATTTGTCTATAGGTTGATACAAATATCATTTTTCTAAGATTCTTGAGAAAATTCAAAAAGATTTTTGAACATCTTGAACCAAATACTTGAATTTAAAAAAAAAACATTAATTTTTAACAAAAAATATAATATTTGATAATTGATTACAAAGATATTTTTTTAAAATCAAAAACCGTTAGATGCAACCTGAAGAATTTCATTTTCTACCAAAGAAGATTAAGTATTTTTCAAAAGAGATCAATTTTCTACAAAAAAGTTTTTTTTTTGCCCAAAAATATCAGTTTAAACAAAGACGTTAATTTTAAAACAAAAATTTTCTAAAAGGATTTTTATTTTTAATGAACAAACTTTGAATACAGTCAAAAAAAGAATTTTTAGAACAATAATGGATTTTTTAACTAAATTTTTGAACTTTTAACCAAATAAGTGAAATTTTAAGAAAATAGTTTAATTTTTCACCAAGAGGTTAAATTTTTAAACAAAAATATGAATTTTATAATAAAAAAGAATTTTCACTCAAAAAATAAAAAAAATGTAGGCAAATTTTAATTTGAAGAGAAAAATAATTTTTGATACAAAAAAATTTTTAAAGATTTAAGATATGTCGAAAAAATATCTAGAAAATGTTAAGATTAATTTTTTCTTATTTTATAGGCTTTAAAAAAATGTTAGAAAAAATGTTTTGTTTTTAATTTTAGTTTTTTATTGTCTTCAGGATGATATAAATATGATTCTCCTAAGATTCTTGAAAAAATTCAAAAAGATTAATTCTCAACGACAAATATAATATTCGATAATTGATTCCAAAGATATTTTTATTTTTAATCAAAAACCGTTCAAAACCAAAGAAGATTAAATATTTTTCAAAACAGATCAATTTTCTACAAAAAAGTTTTTTTTTTGCCCAAAAATATAAATTTAAACAAAGCGTTAGTTTTAAACTAAATAGTTAAATTTGTAATCAACTGTTTAAATTTTCGACTCAAAAAGACAACAACAAAGAAAGAAATTTTCTAAAAAGATTTTTATTTTCAATGAAAAAAGTTGAATACAGTCAAAAAAAGAATTTGTAGAACAATAATGGATTTTTCTACTAAACATTTGAACTTTTAACCAAAAAAGTGATTTTCTAAGAAAGTAGTTTAAGTTTTAACCAAGAAGTTAAATTTTCAAACAAAATTACGAATTTTATGCTAAAAGAGAATTTTCACTCAGCAAAAAAAAATGTAGGTAAATTTTAATTTGAAGAGAAAAATAATTTTTGATACAAAAAAATTTTTAAAGATTTAAGATATGTCGAAAAAATATCTAGAAAATGTTAAGATTAATTTTTTCTTATTTTATAGGCTTTAAAAAAATGTTAGAAAAAATGTTTTGTTTTTAATTTTAGTTTTTTATTGTCTTCAGGATGATATAAATATGATTCTCCTAAGATTCTTGAAAAAATTCAAAAAGATTAATTCTCAACGACAAATATAATATTCGATAATTGATTCCAAAGATATTTTTATTTTTATTTAAAAACCGTTGAATTCAACCTAAAGAATTTCATTTTCTACCAAAGAAGATTAAATATTTTCAAAAGAGATCAATTTTCTGTAAAAAAGTTTCAGTTTTTTGCCCAAAAATATATATTTAAACAAAGACGTTAAATTTAAACTAAATAGTTGAACTTTCAACCAACTGTTTGAATTTTTGACTCAAAAAGACAGCAACAAAAAAACAAATTTTCTTAAAAGTTTTTTTATTTTAAATGATATTTTAAAGGAAAAAAATGTTGGCAAATTTCAATTTGAATAGAAAAATAATTTTGCATGTAAAAAATTTTTTTTGAACATTTAAGATATGTCGAAAAAGTATCTAGAAAATGTATAAGATTTATTTTTTCTTATTTTATAGGATCTAAAAAAAGGTTAGAAAAAATGTATGGCTTTTGGATTCGTTTTTGAAAATTTCAGCAATCTTTTGTAATATTTAAACCTTTAAAACTTTCAGAAACTTTAAAAAACTCTAAACTATTATTTTAAAGTGTTCAAAAATCTACATTTTGCTTTAAGTTTTTTAAAATATTTTCAAATATCAAATTATTTTTGAAATTTTTGAAAACCTTCTGAATATATTTTAAAATGATTTAAATTTTTCCTAAAATATTGAAAAAATTAAAAAATTGCTTTAAATTTTTTCTATTTTTTCAAAAAATATTAAAAAGGTTTTAAATTTTTTAATCGAAATATCAGATAAATCTATAATTTGTTTTAATTTGGTTGAAATCTTTTTAAGTCTAAAATTATTTTTATATCTTTTCCGAATTTCTAAAAACTTATTCGAATTTTTTTAAAATTTTTGTTATATATGGAATCATAAGAAAAAAATGGCGTTTTATTAAAACCTTTTAAGATTCTTAAGATACTTAACATTTTTATTTAAAAGTCTTCAAAAATCTATAATTTGTTTAAAATTTGTTTAAATCTGTTCAAATTTAAAATTATTTTTTAATCGTTTCAAAACTTTGAAATATCTTTTAAAATAATTTAAAGTTTCTCTAAATTTTTGTAAAGGTCCTGTAAAATTTTTAAAAAATTGTTTGAAAATTTCATGGGTTCTTTTTCGTCGTATTTTGACATTTTCAAGCAAAATTTTAAAAGCAGAAAAATGCCCCAGTCTTCAAAATCAGTTGCAATAAAAATTCTGTTACTATTTATTTGATCATTAAATACAATTACTTATTTTGAAAGTTTTATTTTTACTTGATAAAAAAATGTGCTGCATTTTTTATTTAACAGCAAAATCAAATTTTTTCCTTCATTTTTCAGAAGTACCTTTTTTTAAATGATTTTTCTAATTTATTATAAAAAATGTTAATTTAAATTTATTATTTTTCAGGTGATAAAAAAGTGGGATTTCACGAGACAAAAGACTGTCCCCAAATATTGAAAGCAGTTAGAGATTCAGGAACAACTGTTCTTCTTTGTTTGCTTTCTCTCCTACTGATTTCGCTCATCTGTGGATTTATTTATATGCAACGAGCAGAATTAAAAAAGAAATTACAATCTGTAAATAAAAGAGTGCGCTACACATCAATAGCGACTGGAGAAAATCGAGAAATAGATGTCTAAAAAAAAATTACTCAATTGAGTTTCCATCCAACTGGATATCGAAATAATCAGATTAAAAGTGAATCTCAGAAAAATTGAAATTTAGCGTTTAAAACACAGATTTTACTAGCTTTGCTTTTTTTAAGAAATAATTATCGCTTTGAATGAAGCTTCCGATTAACAGACTGAAAAATTGTCACTAGATTTAATTTATGTATGATGATACTATTTTACAATATTACTTCCGTCTCAGAGAAATAGTAGATAATATATTCACTAGGGTAGGCCGCCAATAACAAATTTTTAAAAATCAAAAATAGCTTCCAGTGATGACGTTTTTATCAAAATTATTAATTTTTAATCAAATATACTGAATTTCAACAAATAGTGGAATTTAAACTAAAAAAATATAAATATTCAACGAAAAATGGAATAATTAAATTCTAAGTTCAAAAAACGAGTTTTCAACCAAGAAAAAGCATTTTTCAACAAAATATTTCAATTTTCAACTGTAGTTGTTGAGTTTTTAATTAAATAGATCAATTTTCAACAAAAAATTTAAATTTTCAATATAAAAGATTAATTTTCTCCAAAAAGACTAATTTTCAACAAAATACATGAATTTTTAACAGAATAGATTAAGTTTCAATAAAAAATATCAATTTTATTTTCAACCAAAAACGAAATAGTTCAATTTTTAGTTACAAAATTAATTTTCAACCAAAAAAGACGAATTTTCAGCAAATTACATGCATTTACAACCAAAAAATTAAATTTTAAACAAAATAATTGAATTTTTCACTAATAAATATCCATTTTTAAACATTAATCCCATATTTTTATTTTTAGTTTGATAAAATTTATTCTTAACAAAAAAAAACAACTAATTTTTAACGAAATACTTGAATTTTCAACCAAAATAAGGAATTTTATAGAAGTAGATTTTAAACAAATTGAAGTTTTGAAATTTAAAAAAAAAATATTTTATAAGAAATTAAATAGATTTTAGAACAAATGCATTAATTTTCAACTAGAAAAGAGAAATTTTCTATTAAAAATAATAATTTTCCACCAAAAATGAAACAGTTAAATTTTTAGCTAAAAAAATTAATTTTTAACCGAAAAATGCGAATATTGAAAAAATACATGAACTTCCAACCTAATAGTTGAATTTTCAACTAAAAAGATCTATTTTTAAACATAAGTTCAAAAGTCATATTTCCGTTAAAAAATTTAATTTTAACCAAATAAAATTTCTACTGAGAAGATTAATATTTTTCCAAAAAAATAGGATGTTTTACAAAATACTTGAATTTTACATAACAAAAAAGATTAATTTTCAATTCAAAATATTAATTTTCCACAAAAAATAAAATAATTAAGGTCCATTAAAAAAAGAATTTTAAACTGAATTTTAAATTGAATTTTTACAAAAAATGGTCCTGCCGTGTCGAAATGATTTAAACAAAATTTATTTTTAGATTTCAAAAAATTATGCAACGCGTGACAAAATGCAAAAAATTCCAAAAAATAAATTTTAAATGAAAAATCCTATTTAACGTCCAATCATCAAATTGATGAAAATTCCAGCAAAAAATAAGAATCTAAGGAATAAATTTGGACCACACCGAACAATCAAACAAACAAAAAATTTTTCCAATTGGAATCTGAAAAAATTCTCATTTTTCTTTCCTTTTTTTATTTTTGTCTGAAATTTTTGTTTTTAACAAGAATTTTTTTCAGATTGCAATTGGAAAAAGTTGTTGTTTTGTTTGATTGTTTAGTGTGGCCCAAATTTAGTCGTTAGATTCTTTTTTTTTGCAGGAATTTTCATCAATTAATTTTCAACTAAAAAAGACGAATCTTCAGCAAAATACATGCATTTTCATCCCAAAAATTAAATTTAAAACAAAATAATTAAATTTTCCACTAATAAAGATCCATTTTTAAACATTAATCCCATATTTTCATTTTCAGTTTGATAAAATTTATTCCTAAACAAAAAAAAAACAACTAATTTTGAACGAAATAGTTGAATTTTCTACCAAAGAAAAAGAATTTTGTAGAAGAAGATTTTAAACAAATTCAAGTTTTGAAATGTCAAAAAAAAGATTTTTTAAGAAATTAAATAGATTTTAGAACAAATAAATTAATTGATAACTACAAAAGAGCAATTTTCAATTAAAAATAACATTTTTCCACCAAAAATAAAGCAGTTAAATTTTCAGTTAAAAACATTAATATTTAACCGAAAAATGCGAATTTAAAAAAAAATACGTGGACTTCCAACCTAATAGTTGAATTTTTAACAAAAAAGATTTATTTTTAAACATAAATGCAAAAGTCATAATTCCAGTTAAAAAATTTAATTTCAACCAAATAAGTCAAATTTTTTTAAAGGGAATAGTTACATTTTTAATCAAAGGGAAGAAATGTTTCTACTGAGAAGATTAATGTTTTACAAAATACTTGAATTTTCAATAACAAAAATGATTAATTTTCAATTCAAAATATTAATTTTTCACAAAAAATAAAATAATTAAGTTCCATTAAAAAAAGAATTTCAAACTAAATTTTTAATTGAATTTTTATCAAAAATGTTCCTGCAGAGTCAGAATGAGGTCAACAAAATTTATTTTTAGAATTAAAAAAAATTTCCAATGCATGAAAAAATTCGAAAAATCCCGAAACATAAAATTTAAACAATTAAAAAACTTGTTTTCTAATCAATATTATTTATTTACAAAAACGATAATTAAATATTTTGATCAAGGAATATTTTTTAATGCTCAATGCATATATTTAAACTTATTGTTTTTTTAAATTTAAAAGAAAAGTTTTTCTTGGATCAAAATATTTTATGATTAAATTGTTAATTACTGTTTCTAAACTGAGCATAAAAAATTGACATAATTTTCGTACCCATCGCATTTTTTTTTTAATTCTCAAATTAAAAATGTTTGTCCTTATGACGGCACTGCAAGACTATTTTTGATTTAAAAATTTCTAGAGGTTTTTATAAGTAATAAAATTAAACAAATTTTTTCAGCACTAGGCATTTTTGATTTAGAAAACTTTTTTATTTTCGGCCCACCCTAATATTCACTGCTGTTTATACTTACTAAACTAAAAATTGTTGTAAAATATTAAAGGCAGCTCTTACTTTTTATTTATAATATCAAGCCCGCTAAGAAACTAATTTTAAATTAGAATAATAGTCATATTTAATAAATAGATAGAATTAATTTTTTATATGTATATTACAAAAAGTTCTAAAAGAATCTGCGATTTTTATATTATATTAAATCATATGAAATTGGAATAAAGAATGTTTAAAATATAATTTTTATTTTTCTCTGCAGTATTTACCTGGTTTATTTTATCGGGACGACTAAAAAATCCTGAAAAATAAAATTGCTGACACTGAAATTGCCGAATTATAAAATATCCTAATTGGAAATTCCTCAATTATAAAATTCTTAAATTTAAACAGTTACAATTTTTTATTTATAAAAAATATAATTATGACAATTAACATTTTTTAATTTATAAAAAAATTTAATTGTTTATATTCGAAACTTTTAAAATGCGAGAATTTTCTATCTTAAATATTTTAGAATTCGGCAACTTTGTGTCGGAAATCTTATTATTCAGGAATTTTCAAATTCAGTAATATTATAAACTGTCGAGAATTTTTTAATTCTGTAGTATCATAAACTTTCAGGAAGTTTATTATTGGGGAATTTTCCAATTCGATAATATTAGGAACTGTTTGATAATTTTATTATCGGGAATATTATAATTCGAAAATTTTTTTATTCGGTAATTTTACCTATTTTATCGTGTTCCGGAATTTTCCAATAGGGAACTTTATCAAACGGGAATTTGTCGATTCTAGAATTTTATCATTCGGGAATTTCCATATTGGGGAATTTTCCATTTCGCTATTATTATAAACTATTCGAGAATTTTATTATTCGGGAATATTAAAATTCGGAAACTTTATAATTCGGTAATTTTACTATTAGGGAATTTTTCAATTCGGTAATATTATAAACTATTCGAGAATTTTATTGATCGGGAATGTTTTGATTCTGGAATTTTATAATTCGGGACTTTCATTATTCCGGAATTTTTCAATTCGGGAATTTCTTAACCTGAAATTTTTCCGTTTGGAAATTTGGTAGTTGGGGATTTTCATTATTTGGGAATATGATAATTCTGATATTATATGATTTGGGAATTTTATTATTGGGGAATTTTGTTTGTTGAGAATTTTATTATTCCGGAATTTTCTAATAGGGAATTTTATTAATCGGAAATTTTTTGATTCTTGAATTGGATCATTCGCGAATTTCATTATGGAGGAATTTAATATTTCGGTATTATTATAAACTATTCGAGAATTTTATTATTCGGGAATATGATAATTCTGAAATTTTATGATTTGGGAATTTTATTAATGGGTAATTTTATTTTCGAGAATTTTATTATTCCGGAATTTTCCAATTCGGGAATTTATTAATGGGGCATTTTTCAATTCGGGAATTTCATTATTCGAGAATTTTAGGATTCGCACATTTCATTATCAAAGAATTTTCCAATTCGGTATTATTCTTAAATATTCGAGAATTTTATTTCTCGGGAATATTATAATTCGGAAATTTTATGATTCGGTAATTTTATTATTAGGGATTTTTAAAATCGGTAATATTATAAATTATTCGAGAATTTTATTCCGAAACTTTCCTATACGGAAATTTTCCGATTCGGGAATTTATTAACCGGAAATTTTTCA